>VZUI01097594.1:0-75301 GCA_013401135.1 Cettia cetti | reverse complement strand
CACAGACACACAGACACCCATGCACACACATGGGGACACAGACACACCCATGCACACACATGGGGACACAGACACACCCATGCACACCCACACACACAGACACACAGACACCCATGCACACACATGGGGACACAGACACACCCATGCACACACATGGGGACACAGCACACCCATGCACACACACACACGGAGTCACACACCCATACACATGGAGACACCCATGCACACACATGGGGTCTCATGGAGACACAGAAACAGCCACGTACATACCTGGAGACACATGGAGACACACAGAGACAGAGACAGCCATGTACATATGGAGACACCCATGCACACACATGGAGATGCACACGCACCCACATGGAGACACATGGAGACACAGAAACAGCCACGTACATCCATGGAGACACCCACCCACACACACACACGGGGACACCCACACAGCACACATGGACACACATGCACACACATGGAGACACGCAGAGACATCCATACAGCACGCATGAGGACACCCACGCAAGCACACGACACACACCCCCCCCACACACAGACCCACCACACACCCCACACACCCCACACCACCCCCCGCAGGCCCTTAGCGGCCGTGCCCGCCCCGCCCCGCGGCCGCCGCCATCAGCACCACGGAGAGCGCCCGGCGGGGCCGCGGCCGTGCCGGTGCCCCCGCAGCTGCTCCCGCGCGCCCCTCGCTGCCCGGCCGGACCGAGCCGGGCCCGGGGCCGCCATGGCGGGCCGCGCCTCACCTGAATCCCGCGTGGAACATGTACATGCGGGGCCCGGCGGCGCCGGCGGCGCGGGGCGCCCCGAAGATGTTGTCCTTCTTGAGCGAGACGTAGCTGATGAGGGACAGGATGAGAAGCGCCACGCTGAGCATGACGAGCCCCAGCACGCTGGCCACCCGCACCATCTTGCAGCTCCGCATGCCGGAGGCGGCCCCGCGGCTGGGCGGGTGCGGGGCGGCCGCGCCGCTACATTGGGGGCGGCGGCGGGGCCGGGGCCGGGCCGGTTCCGCCGCGCTCGCAGGAAAATGGAGGGACGGGGCGGTGAAATGGCAGCCGGGAGCGCCCGCACGGCCCCGCACGCCCCCCCGCTCCCGCAGCAGCCACGGCGGGACGGCCTCGGGTACAGTCCAGCGCCCTGGTGACCCCCGACACCCCCATGTTTCCCTCCCGACAGGCCCAGTGCGACCCCGTTGAACCCCTGGGCAACCCCCAGCCCCAGCGTGCCCACCAACAACGCCAGGTTTCCCCACAACGTCCCCAGTGTGCCCTTAAAAGCCCCAGTGCCACCCAGAAAGCCCCAGTACCCCCCAACGACCCCGGGGTCTCCTCCGTAGCAGTTCCCAGTGTGCCCACCCTGACATACCCAGTGTTCCCCCAGCAACCCTAAGGTGCCCAGACCACCCTTCCCACTGCCTTGGGGTGACCAAGTGATCCCCTCAAAAGCCTGGTGTGGCCCAGCCTGGCAGCCACAGGGACCCCCCTAGAACCCTAGGGCTGCAGGGAACCCACAGAGCCCCCAGATATGTGTCAGGACTGAGCGTGGCTCAGCCATGGGGGGCCCAGGCTGCTGAGCACCCTGGGCCTCTGCTGGGACTCTGTGCCTCTGCTGGGCACCTGTGTCTCTGCTGGGGGACCCATGTCTGCGTGGGTGCACGGCTTGGATGGCATGTACAGAGCTGTGGGAGCCTGTGTTGGGCAGCACAGACTCTGTGCTGGCACAGAAGACCCCTCACTCTTTAAAAGCCTGGTGTTTGGAGCATGAGTCATTAAACTGGCCCCTAAACCACAGAGCAAATCCCATGTGAACTCAGAGAGGCTTCTGCACTCCCAGGGATGTCTCTTATGAACATGACCCTGGTGGGCTGCATCGCTCTCAGTGTTTCTTCAAACTCCATTTTTCCCCTCACAAAGCTCTCCCCCAGCCTGCTCTGCCTCCGAGCCCCAAGTTCACTGAAGTGCCTCATAAATAATAGATCCTGTCTTTGTAGCCCCGTCCTTGCTCTGGGCTATTTTCTACCTGCTTTCCATGCACGAAGCTCTCTTTGAAGAGCAGGAACATGAGGAGCTTGCAGGGCTGGGGTTTGCATCAGTGTGGTTCTTCAGCCTGCAGTGGGAGTTCGGCCAGAGGACGGCCTGAGGTCTATATCTGACTGCTGTGGGATGCCTTTGGCTTTGGTGGAGTGAGAGAAAAGGCTGGGAATGCAGGAAATAGCAGTGGTTTGATACAGGCATAGGCATTTAATGTGACTGTCACCTGGTGTACCTTAAGGTCCACCCAGGGCACGGTGTCCCCGGCTTCAACATGGATAGTGTTGTCCCAGTGAAATCCTAGGCTTCTCAGGATAAACCAACTGCAGACTCTTGCTTTAAATATTTTAGAAATCAGTTCCATAACATTTAATATTGTCTTTTGTAGTTTTGGACCTTGAGTCCTGAGGGTGGGAATAAACCCCAGAGTGAGACTGTGCAGCCCTGGTGTCACAGTCCTGACCACTCTCCTGGCTTTTCTCTTGCAGGAGAGTTTGCAGCTGCTGGACTGGGAAGCACCATTCAGTTGCAAGCTCCTGTCATGGACACCTTCCAGTGGACCAGGCTGCTCCAAGCCCCGTCCAACACGGCCAACAAGAGAAGCAGCACTCCTGCAGTGTCACTCCTGCTTTTGGGGACAGCTCGGCTGAAGCAGCCTGGAGCTGGAGCAAGGACATCGATGGCACTCTGGTCCCGTGTTTGGACCCATTCTCCCTCTGATTCTGCCCATGCAAAAGGGATTTGGGAAAACCTTGAGAAGGTGTTTTGGTGAGAAATGTTTAAACCCTGACGTGTGCTGCAGCCTCTCCCCTGACCCTCAGTGAGCCCCAGCCCCACCAACAAGTTGCAGTGGAAACAAAGGCAGTTCTTGCTTCAGATTCTTCAGAGAGAGCAATATGTCAGGAGCCCCTGGAGAGGCCGAAAGTAAATGAATCAGTGCTAGAAAGTGAAGGATATCATCCGTGCTGAATGGTGAAAAGGAGTCCTGAACAGTATCTTCATTGATTTTCCTGTAATTGACACAGAGCTCAGCTCGCCGGAGGCTGCGGCAGGAGCGGGGAGGCCCAGGTACCACTCCTGCCTCAATTAGGCAGCTCGGGGCTGTGGGCAGCTCCAAAGCAGCCAGTGGGCCAGCAGCCTGCGTTTTCACTGCTCACAGGGTGCTCTGCAAGCTGTCTTGAGGAAAAGGGGCAGCTTGGAAGGACGTGTCCCAGGCTGCCAGCAGCTTCCCACGGGCCCTGGGATAGCCCCAGGTGCACCATGCCCTCAGCTGGTGAGAAACACTGTCTCTAAAGTCAGGAAAATCCAGCAGTGGCAGTGGTAGGAAACCTGGTTAGCTGAGATCTTAGGCTCTCCAAGAAGAAATGAGCCTTCTGTGAGACATCTCAGCTGCACAGTGGGACAGACCCCGCTCTCTGGGCACACATGGACACCCTGTCCTGGGGCAGAGCTCCCTGGGCAGCAGGGATGGCGCTGCAGGAGGGAGGGGTTCCATCGAGGAGAAGCACGGGTGCACCACATGAAAGGAGCCAGGAGCATCGATCTGCTTTACAGCCCAGCAGAGGAACCACCTGTCAGGTTGGGCATGCACTTAGAAAAGGTTCCCACTTTGTTTTATTCATGCAAAAGGTACATGGTCTTTATAACTGTATAGGAAATTTGTGCTTTGAAGATTTGCCCCCACTGAAATCCACTTTTTCCAGGCTATCTTTGCAATTTCCCTCCCTCCTTTGAAGCTGGTGTTTGGGGTCTCCAAGCATAAGGGGTTCTTGGTCTGCCTCACAACACTCCAAGTGGTTTTAAAGTCTCTTTAAAACAAGGCGCTTGCCAGCCCGCTGGGCTGCAAAGATCCATGAATTTATTACCAACAGCATTCTCCCTCTGAGGCTGTGTTTAGCCGCCAAGGCTGCTGGATTACAGCAGCTCTGCTTGGACTGCAAAGGTATTCCCGGGGGAATGGTGCAAGGAGCGAGCTCCTGCGGCTCCTGGGACACCCTGCTGGGCTAAGGAACCTTCACATCCCGGCCCTTAAGGCAGTGGGAGCAGCCACAGAGGCAGGAGCCAGCGGCAAATGGGGCACAGTGGGCACACTGCTGTGGGTGCTTGAGGCCAGATGGGACCCCAGTGAGGGCTGGGCAGGATTCGGGCTGGAACCAGGTGGGATCCCAATGGGACCAACAGGATCAGGTCTGACCGTGGTGGGACCCTGGCAAGAGCCAGGCAGGGTCCAGGCGGGACCCAGGTGGAACCCGGGGTGTGCCCCGGCGGGACCTCGTCCGCCTGAGCCCCGCGGTTTCCCTGAGTCACTCCCTGCCCGGAGCCCCGCGTTCCTGCTGATGCAGCACCGGGGTCACTAAATGCTTTGTTGAACGCCTGCCCGCGTGTGCCTAAGTGCTTTCAGCCTGGGTGGCTGCTGAATTGGGTTTCCTGGGACAATTATTTTGAACATAAGTACCCAAAGTCTGCTCAAGTCCTTTTCTAAGTGCTTACGTTATTTTGTTTTAAAAACCTGGCATTGCATCCTTATCCCTGTGGTCAGAGCCGTCCCAGAGATGTACTTATTTTAATTATATTTGGAAAAATGCTTGCTGGGCACAACGGGCATGTCTCTCCACCTGACTCTGAAACGTGCAGAGTTTTCTTTCAGCCTGTGAGCTCTCACCCTTCTGGCAGTGCAGGAGCCAGCTGAGCCCCAGGTGTGGGGTCACATCCTGCCAGGAGTCTTTGGGAATTCAGTCCCAGTCTTCAGTGGGAAACAATGGGTATAATCCTGGTGTGCCCATGAACAGGGACTGAGGGTGTGTTGCTACTTCCTCCACTCCCTGTCTTAGTGCAGAACAAGGTGAGTTAAGCCAGGCTTGGCAAGGCTGGCAGCTGAAGGAGGTTCCTGGGGGCTCAGGACAACACAGAGACAGCTGCCCCTGGAACAGGAAAATTGCCAGTTCCCAGGTAGGTTCTTTTTCACTTTTCACCTAGTTAAACCACTAGGAATTTACTGAAGGCTTCAGGATTTAAGCTCATCATTTCTTTTAATAGTTCATTACATTTTAAAACCATCCCACACCTGGTTTGTTGCACTGCATTAATGTCTCCTGTGCCGATTGCTTCACCTCCTTCCCAAGAAAACCAGAGACATCCCAGAGAGGGGAGCCTATTCCAGAGGCTCCTCTTTGTAGAGGAGGGAGAGGTGGTGAGCCCAGCCATGTCCCCAGCACTGCAGGGATGCACGGCACCACAGGGATGTATGTCACTGCAGGGATTCATGGCACTGCAGGGATTCATGGCACTGCTACTCACCCAGGCTGCTGCCCTGGCCTCCGTGGGCTGGCATCCCTCGGGATGCGTCTACCTGCCTGTCCCAGCTGCCCTCAGCAAGGACAGCCAGCCTCACTGTGCAAAATCCTAATGAAAAAGCTAAAGCTGGGAAGGGTACAGAGCGATTAGTAGTGTGCATGCAGCTGAGCTTCCTGCAGATTACTTGTCTTTAGACCTAATCCTCTGCGCTGGAAAAAATCCCAAATCTCTTCATTTTTTTTATGGAGTGATTATCATAGACTGCGGAATGATTGTAAAAAAATTAATCCTAGGGGATGAGATCAGGTTTGGAGCTGCAGTGTGGTGCTGGCCAGAAGCTGGTAAACAAACCTTTCCCAGAGTGAGGGAATTAAGCTCCAGTGGCTCCCTTGTTTTCCCTGGGCTGAGGGGGCTTTATCCAGAGCTCCAGCTGGGTGCAGGAGCATGTGGTGGGCAGGGATGTCCCTGTCCCAAAAGGCTTTCCAGGGCTTCCCTGAGGTGGGAGGGGGACTGTGGAGTGGGCAGGGGGCTCTGGCAGGACAGATGGAGACAGGCCAGCAGTGGGACCGTGCCGGCAGCCCTGGCTCCAGGCGGTCATCCATTCTCAGGGCTCGGGTTCAAGAGGGTGCTTAAGCCCAGCATTAGGAGCACACACCATTCCCATCCTGCTGCCAAGTGTGATGGATCTGTAACTATTCTGAAGCCATCCATGAATATTGCATGTGGATCCACTTATTGGAGCCTCCCCTGCATGGCTGCCTGGGCCTGGTTTAATGTTGGATTGTCAGGAAATGCAAGCCAGGGAGGAATAATTGGGGATCAGCCCTTTTGGTGCCAGCAGGCGAGGGTGTGGGGGGAGAGGCAGGGAGTGAGACCTGGGACACTGCCAGGGACAGGGCTCTGGGCTGATTTAAATCCCTCCCTCAGATGTTTGGTCCCTGGAAGCCCACAGCACATGGCTTTGGGGGAGCTGCCTGCTGGCAGAGCCCTGGGCAGGAGCACAGGGATAGGGACCATCAGCTCAGCCCTCTCTGGAGCCACTGGAGGGAGAGGTGACAGTGACTTGGAGCCTTGCTGCAAACTTCTGCCATGTTTGTCAATCCCAGAAGCAGAGCCAGGCCACCCAGCACCTGCTGCTGTGGTGGCAGAGCACTGCTGGTGTGTACAAGGTCAGAACTGCTCATGGAAAACCACCCCGAGACGGGGCTCTGCAGTGATTCACTCAGGCAGGAGTTGGAGATTAAGCCTGGGTTAATTTTATGCATTAATCAACAAGAGAGGGAGCATTTTATTTTTACTGGATGGCCAGCGTCCCTCCCATTTACACCGCACGGCTCCATTGATTTCATTAGGATCTGCCAGGCAGGAATGAGAGCGGAACTTGGCCCCCTTAATTAAGACGACTGTTGCTAAAGGCAGAATGATGGAAAATAATTAACCCTGTAAAAAAGCCACACGATGCTGAGAAGGAGAAATACATAATTTAGGAATCAGGAGGCCATTATGCAATATTAATTGCAGACAGCATGTCTGAACAGCACGACACACCGTGAGTCGTGCCGCTCCTCGCAGAGCTGCTGGAGAGGCCAAGCTGGCTCTTGATGTTCAACCAAGAGCCCCAAAGTTGCATCTCTGGAATAAATGTACTCCACAGCGGGGTCTGGGTGCATTTGGGGGCCCAGGGTGTGCTCAGGAGAACCAGTAGGGAGCTGCTGTCTCCACTCCCAGAGCTCCACAAATATGCTGCTTCTGCTGGTGGAGGCTCAACCAATTTCATTAATTAAAGTTCTAATTGTGCTAAGGGAGCTTTGACCTCCTAGGAGGACCCTTGCCCTTCTTTGCCTAGAAAATTGGATTATTCCTCCTAGTGCTGATTGTGAGAGCCTTCTCTGCTGCTAAAATATTCTCTCGACTTCCTAATCAAATGACTTAAAAAGGCCAAACACGGAACTTTCAACAGCAGTAACAAACACACCCAATTATTAGAAGAGACTCAAGAAACAGCAATTCCATGGGCAGTTTCTGGGGAAGGCTATAAATGGATGCAAAGGGAAGGTCTGCTGGTCCCTGGTGATGCTTTAGGGGTCGGATGCTGGGCTGTGAAGCTCCTTTTAACAGAAAAGGAACCAGAGCAATGCCCTGGTCGCCCCAGGGCTGGGATAGCGGCAGGAACAGCTGGATGATTTCAGGATGGGATGAGAACACTGTGCCAGCTGCATGGCTCTCATATTTATTTCACCACAGTGAAACTTCTTTAAACCATTGGTTCCAAAATTTTGCTCTCAGTGGCACCTCCATAATCGTGCAGGGAAAGATGGTGGTGAGAAATCAATTAATGTTAATTTCCTATATCATTGTCATTAATGGTAAAGCTGGTAAGAACCATCTCGTTGAACTGTTGGTAGGAGAAAATGGTTTTCCAGGGGTCCTGGCTCCCAGTTGCCTCCGGCTCACAGGGAAATGGTGGAGGTTGTGCAGGGGTGCATATAAACCAGGAAGAAAATCCTGCTTGGCTCTAGATCTCACCCCTGTTTTGCTGACATACCAGAGGACACCTTATTTTTATTTCTCCCTTATATTTTGATATCTTGCATTCCTAATTCAACCTTAAGGTTCTCTTTCCAGCTCATCCTTCATGGTCCCCATGCGCTCCCTTCAGCAGCACATGCGGCCTCTGTCCTTCAGCCTCCTCTGCTTACACACTAAATCAAGGAATTATTTCCTAACTGACTGTAATTTTATTTGGTAGGTCTCGCTAATGAGCTCTTTGTGTAATGTATCATAAATTACTTACAGCAAGATTTTTCTTTTACTTAGAATGGGTAAAAAATCAGCGTTGGCTCCAGCCTCTGCCCGCCGTGCCCACACCGTGCTGGATTTTTCCAGCTGAAGCTCAGCTATGCTCAAGCCCTAATTTTGCAGATAAACAGCTTCTATTTCATTAAATGAGCTCTGCACAGAATGTTTGTCTTAGTTATTTCCAGAAAATTAATTCATAGGGCTTAATCTGTTTAGCATCTGATTAATGGGATTTTTAATCACCCATAATAATGACAATAACAGGCTTAAAGTAATAACCCAGGCAAAGGTGTGTATTTGTCTTTGCTCTGCCCGTTGTCCTGACAGCCATCAGTGCTGCACAATATAACTCCAGGTATTTGGCATCATTCCTTTCAGATCTATTGATCAGGTGGGAAAACCAGGCCTATTTTGAATCAGTCTCATTTAACAATGTTTGTAAAAGCACCTGTTAGCAGAGAGGGAGTTTGGGAAGCAGCACTGGCAGCTCCTGGAGCCAAAATGCATCCAAACTGCTCCCTGCTGGGACACAAATGCCATTAAGCCCTATCTCTGATAATTAAGCACCTGCTGCATGACACCTAAAATCAGATTTGGTACCGGACACGGCAAGGGGCACAACTGGGATGTATTGGAGTGTGGATTTAGTGTGGATTTAGTGTGACAGTGACCATGCTGTGGCAGAGATGTTTGAGTCTGTGGTGTTTCATGGTGGGAATTCCATTTTTTATCTGAGTGCCACATCCCCCTCTGCGATCCTCGGGGTCCCACCTGGCTGTGAACAGAGCAGCTGAGACTGAACACAACTCACTGCAGATGTGGGCAGGGCTCACCCTCCTCCTGTCGGGATTTATTCCCAGCTCCTTTCTGTGCTGCTGCAGAGTGGCAATGGCTGGGCTCACAGGCTGCTGGACACCCTTTGCCGTTTTGAGGGGAGAAACTCCTTTTCTGCCTTGCAGAGACCCGAAGCTGACTGGCTTTGGCTCTGGCAGGTGAGCAGGAGGTCAGGGCACGGGCTGCAGCACTTCCCAGGGAGGGATCAATACCCAGCCAGCCGTGCTCCCGCTCTCAACGGGGAGGAATGCGGACAGGCACGTGCTGGGGGAGGCAAAAGGCATCCTCCGCCTCTCCCCAGCTGAAATTGGAAAGAAATGGATTGATCTTTGACTCTTTTCGGGGTGAGGGGAAATTGCAGAATGAAGATGACTTGAAAGAATGAGATGGATGGGAGTAACTGGAGCTCATCCTCCACGGGAGAGGAAAATGCAGCACAAATGATGATGTTAGCGATCCATCCGTCAGTCAGGGGCTTTATTCTCAGGTCCATCATGGAAGGACTGGAGCACGGCACCAGCGTGGGCTCTGCTGGTGCAGGAACTTATGCAGCCTTAATCACCCATTGCTCCCAGTGGCACAGCATATCCCCCCAGGTGCTGTGCCCTGCTGGGGGTGCCAGGGGTCCTGGGAAGGAGAAGACATCCACGCCAGGCTGTGGTGAGAGGCTTGGAGCAACCCGGGCTAGGGAAAGTTGGCCCTGCCTATGGCAGGGGGTGGCACTGGACAGGCTTTAACACCCCTTCCAAATCAAACCATTCTGGGATTCTGTGGTTTCCCATGCCTAGAAATCCTCCTCCAAACCAGAGGCAAAGCCTGGGGGCATCAGGAGGCCCAGAGGTGAGGCAAAACCTGTCTCCCTTTCCCTGTCTTTTTTTCCATGAGGATTCTTTTGTGCCCACCTGAGACAGGTCTGTCTATTCCCAACAGAAGCATTCCCAGCTGTGCCACAGACGGGTGTTCCCGTCACCGTATTCACTCTCCGGACTTGGAGCTCTTTGAGGGGGTGCTGGGGGTTCCCTGTGGGAGCAGACACCCACTCGTACGCCAGGCTGGGTCCCGCAGCTCCTGTCACTGCTCCTTCGGGAGGGAGGGATGAGGTCTCCCTGGCAGGGCAGTTATAAATTCCCAGCATAGCAGGTTCCAGGCTGATTGCCTTTCCTGACGGAGTCTCTCTGTAAATGAGGCTTTTCACAGATGACAGATAGAGCTGCTCCTGCGGAGCATAAATCCTGGCAGCCCAAAGTGCCGCCACAGCCTGTTTAACAGCCCTGCTTCCCCCAGCCCGAGTTGAGCTCCTCGGGATGACACAGCGCTGCGGTGGCAATTCCTCATCAATTAGCCCCGTCGGCACCGCCGGGCCCCCGCCGCCGCTCGGCTGAGCCGGGCACTGACCCTGCTCCGGAATAAACCTCCGAGGATGGGTTTCCCTCCATTGCTGCGGGCTGAAAGGCCATTTCCCCTTGTCTGCCGGCTTCTCTGGGACATTTTCCTCCCCCTCGTCCTCGCTCTTCTTGCAGGCTCTCCCCTGTGCCGTTTATCCCTGTTCCTGACCTCTGGAGCAGACGGCACTGCGGGCTCATGCAGCTCCCCGGGGTGTGGGGGCTGAGCAGAGGATCTGTGCTGGATTCCAACCAGGGCACCCGTGGCAGCAGCACAGGGATGCGCCAGTGCAGGAAGTGGCACAGGGATGCGCCAGTGCAGGAAGTGGCACAGGGTTGCCCTAGTGCAGGGGTGCTCAGCACAGGGATATCCCAATGCAGGAATGCTCCATGCTGTGCCCTGTGCCAGACTGGCACAGGGAGCACCAGCAGTGCCAGGGAAGGACACAGGGCCCCATCCATGGTGGTGTAATGGTCTGTCCCTTCCTGAGATGGACACAGCTGTGCCGATTTACACCCTGTACCGCCCAGGCTGGAGCAGGAGCAGCTCCCTGCAGCCTCTCCCCTTCACCACAGATCCCAGCACAGCTGGAGCCCCTTGAGTGCCGATGTTGATCCCGTACGGCTCTGCTGAGGCATCACGTGCAGGAATCAATTTTGCCAGCCACCCCGGGTACGTCTTCCTGGGGAAACTCGAAGTTTGCAAAGGCAGACAAACATTTAGGAGATGCTGTCCCTTTCCCAAGGCAGCTGGTTCCTGCTGGCCAGCCATCAGCATTCCAGCATCTCCGCAGCCCGGCGCTCATTACTCTGCTCCCAGATGAACAGTAAGTCTCTGGAACAGTACTTACAGCCTGTAATAATATTACTGCTCGCTCTGCTACATGGTCCCTCAGTCATTTTTTCAATTAAAAAAGGCCCAATGCTCTATTAACCTTTTGCCTGCTCCTCCATCCTTCATCTGCTGGCAGCCGGGATCGCAGCCGTGTGTTAAAGAAGGCATAGATTACTGTAAAGCAGCGCCGAGCCCTCTGTCATGGCCACGATGAAGTGTCATTTGTTCATTTAAAAATATGAGCCAGTTTATCAAATTCCCCACCTCTGAACCGCTGCTGGAATCTCTTTGTTACCCGTGCAGGAGGCAGGTGGAGCGAAGCCAGCTGCGATGCCGGGGCTGCACAGCTCGGAGCTGGGGCTGGCAGGGCTCCTGACATCCCTTCTGCCATGGACTGCCCCCAAAGCCTTCAGCAGCAAGTGCTGGCAGCTCGAGTAAATGTAAATGAATGCATCTATTTTCATCTCCCTGAAGCAGGGATGGAGGGAAAACTGCTGTTCCTAGCTGTCCCATGCCTGTGGCCCTGTGGCCCATCCCACCTTGCGCCTCTGCACCTGGAAAACTTCATCCTATTCAGGTTCCAGGGGGTTTTCCTGTCAGGAAATACAGACCCAGGGAAGGTGCTGCCGCCTGGGGGTGCCCCCGATGTCCCAGCCCTGCCAAACATGCTGGGGTTTATTTTATTCTGATTTATTTCTGATTTGCTGCTTTTATTCCTCTCTCAAGGCACCTGCTACTTGGTTCTAGCTACAGGGACTTGTTAGACAAGAGCCCCAGATGCTCCAGTTTGATTTCCAGGATCCACAAATAACAGTGTACAACACATTATTTGCTAGAAATTACCTGAAGCTCAGCCCTTCGGAGCTCACTGTGCTGTGCAGAAAAGACCCTGTTCCAATCAATATCCTTTCCACGGTCTCTGCCCGTCCACTGGCCATTATTTCACTGTGTTTATTTTGCTTACAGTCCCAGCTACATCAATAGAAGAGCTCCAAGTGGTTTGGAGGTGGGTTTTGAGCTCTAACCCTCTCCCTGGCAAGGTTACAGGTCCTGGAAAAAGACAATATCCATAAAAACTGCTTCAGAAAAGTCCAGCAAAAATACCCATCTCTGTCCCAGCAGTGGAGAGAGCAAAAGAACAGAGAATTTGCAGATTCATCTCCAGTTTGGGCAGTGTTCACATACATCCCCTTCCCTTCCCTTCCCAGGGATGTGTGAAATGGCTTGGATGAGCTGGGAGCCAAACCAGTCAGGGCAAATGGGGATAACTCCGTATGAATATTGCTATTGAGCTTTACCTTACAGTGCCACACTGAACTCATAGATTGTTCATTTACCAAAGGCCTTGGAATTTCACTCCTTTTTCCTACTGGTGCCCAGGAGCGTGTGCCAGTGGGGAAGGGATTGCACAGCTTCCCCCCAGCTGCAGTCTGGGGATTCTTTCCTTATGGAGCAGCCTCAGGTTAAAGGTGCCTTGTTATTCCTTCATTTTTCCTTGAGAAGTTTCCATATCCAGCTATCAGGGCATTTTCCCCTCTTTTCCTGGTGAGCTAAACACATCAGGCTCTTTCAGCTGGTTACTGTACGGTGTATTTTTGGCTGCAGGTAATTGTTATGGCTATTTTCTGTTCTCCCCCCACTTTCCAGGATGCTTTTGAGCCCTGAGTACCACAACAGGCTGTAGCACTGCAATATCTGGCTACAAGTGCCCCATACTGAGGCAGGAGCAGCTCCCCTGCGCCTCACCTGCATTTACCCAGGGCTTCCATTAGCCCATTTTCCCACAGCAGCTTTTTGGGTATCATGTTCCATTATTTATTTGAGGATAAACACCTAAAAGCTGGAGGCTTTTCAGAGCTGTTGCTCCCAGAGTGGTATTCTTTGCAGTGTCTCCTGTCTCCTCCCAGGACACTGCATGTGACTCTGGATCCCCAGCTGCAGGTTTTACTGCAGTAAAGCTCCCAGCTCCTCCAGTCTCTCCTCTGCTTGCTGCTCCTGCTGGTCCCTGCATTCCTGGAAGTGTTCGGGATGGGGCTTGGAGCGACCTGTTCTAGTGAAAGGTGTCCCTGCCCACGGCACGGTGTGGGACTGATAGTCTGTGAGGTTCCTCCCAACCCAAACCAACCCCTTCCAGCTCTGGGATGCTCGGCTCCTTTCCTGGCTTGTGCCCCATCTCCCTTGTAATCTGAGAGTTCATGTGGATTAGCAGGTCCCTTTGTGTTGTCCACAAACCTCGCTGATCCCCGCACCTTTTCCAGGCTGGGCATGCTTCCTGTCTCTGGGACAGGCCGGCAGACCCTCTCCCTGTGCCCGTGGGCTCTCTCTCTCCAACCGTGCTGATCTCCCTCCTTTCCCTCCTTGGCCCCCAGATTTATTATTCTACAGTGATTGTGTTGAATTGCATTTGAAATCAATTAGCACAGGTACTCAGAGATGAATGTTCATGCTCTGAAAAAAGGTGATGAAAACATACCATTTAAATAGAAATCAATTTCCCTTTCATGTATTTCTTCCTAGCTGCTGCCCGAAATTAATAGTTTTTAGATATTTGTGCTCGGAGAGGAGAGGCTCCCCTTGTAAAGCTCTCCCTCTCCTCCTCCTCCTCCTCCTCTTCCTTCCTCCTCCTGGCTCCCGGGCTCTCCCACACTGTTCCCCCTCCAGCTGAGGGGCTGCTGTGTTTGCCAGCAGGAGTTGCCTCCTCCCTGCTCATCTTTCCGGGACATCGTTAGCCACTTCTCCGTGGGAAACGCTGTAACTGGAGCACTGCTAAGCAGCGGGGCCGCAGCACGGGGACCCCAGGCAGGGCCGGATCTTCATCTCAAGCCCGTGTGTCATTTACCCTCGCAGGGAGAGCAAGGCGGGGATGAAGGGATCGTCCTGGAGCCGGGGCACTCCCGAGCACAGGGGAGCCCCCAGGGCTCCGGCAGCCCTGAGAGGGCTGGGCTCCCACCTTGGGTCTGCTCTGATGCTGCTTGGGCTTCAAGTTTGGGACAAAAGCCAGGAAAACCCCAGAAACAAAAGCACCTCTTTGTTCAGGGCAGCTCTAAGTGCAGAGCCTGGGGACCTGGCTGAGCTGAGGGTGCCCTGCCAGGACAGCCTGGGTTTGGTGGCTCCACACATCCTCGTCCTTCCAGCTACCCCAGGAAGACGTCCCTGGAAGTCTGTCCCACTAAAATGCCATGACTTTCCCAAAGCCAGAATAGTGCATCAGCCAGATAAAAAGAAAAAAAAAGGGCAATTTTTTGCTAAACTCTCCTGTAAAATTGTGATCAAAGGATCCTTGTCCCATGCTTCATGGATCCCCTGAAGGAGGAATTTTCCCTGGGCTAAGGCAGCTCTCAGCAGTCAGGAGATGACCTTTGACAGGGTACCCTAAAACTGACCTGTCCCCTCATGCCTGCCCCTTAATGCCAAGAGTCTTCCCAACCTGCTTGTCCACAGGGACCAGCACTTTAATGCCATAATAATTTCATTTATTATCTTCTTTAGGCTACAAAATCTAATCCCCAAATTTAGGCAAGCATCTGTCCTCCTCATTTCCCACAAGGCACCAAATTATCGCTCAGCCCCTCTGCTATGCCCTGATCCCTTCGATCTGGTTTTCTATCAGTGTTATTATTAATCTCCTCCTCCAATCAGTTTCCTCACCATCTGTTTTCCAGCAGGACTCCCGTGCTTAGGGGAGGACCCTGAACCCCGGGGCTCCCTGGCTCTAATCCTGGCCATGCCGGCAAGGCCGCGGCCATCCTGAACGAGCCGCTCCCTGTGACCTCCTTGTGTCCCAGACAGAGCCAGTGTGGAAGTAGGACAGCAGGAAAACTGAGGTGCTGCTGGGCTCTCATGGGGAAATGAAGTGCCACGGCCAATTAGGTTCATATTTTTAGGAAATGAGGGCAGTTTTCCTAACGGTGAGGGTGATGAAGTGTCCTGGAGAGGCTGTGGGGCCCCAGGCTGGAGGTCTGGGCTTGCTGTGGGAGTGGGGCTCATCCAGGTGCTCAGGAGCATGCCCTGTGCTGGGATTATTCTCTGTGGGATGATGCATCTCCAGCTCTGAGCTCTTCCCTGCTCATTTAATTCTCACCATGGATGAGCTAGAGAATGGATGTTTTCCATCCACCCTGGATGCCCCGGACCCACAGGCTGTGCCTCCTCCAGTCCCCTCAGGGCAGCAGAGCAGCAGCAGCAGCCGGTCACTCTCTTGGGACAGAGGCACATTCTCTGATCCCAGAACTGGGCAGTGCCCATGTGGTTGGGCAGAGATGTCCCAGGGTCCCCCTTCCCTGTGTCAGGACCCCCACCCAGCCTCTGGGAGAAGCTTCGGAGTGCTAAAGGCACAGGGACACCTTGCAGTCAATGCCCTCATTTACATGGTTCATTTTTAGATATTTTTGAACTATGCCTATGATTTCTCTATGAGAAATCAGGTTTTCAGCTCAGCCCCTGGTTGCACAGGTCAGGAATAAAAACTGTTCACATCCTCTGTGTTCCTGGTCTCCAGGTATTGATCGCCGTCTCCATTTTCCCCACTCTCGCCTTGATTCCTGCCACTGCCTATTTTTGGTTTATGCTTCCTGCCAGCAGATCCTTCTGGAGCTTTTCTCAGGCTCCTGCTTTGCCTCCTACCAGCACTGCAGCATCTCCAGCCCTTCCCAGGCCCCCCGGCTGACTCCCAGGCAGCCCCAGCCTGGCTCCTGCACTGTGCCCATGGAGGGGCTTTGGTTCATCATAACAGCACATGTTCATATTTTAATCCAGAGATTTCATTCACCTCGCAACTAACCCCTCTGTGTTGCTAGGATTTCTATCCCCCTTTTATTTTTAGATCTAAGTATTTGCTAAGAGTATAGATTTTCACCTTTCTCTCGGGCTAACAATCACTCTGTGTGGGTAGGACTGCAAATCTGAGTTATTAAATCTTTACATATCCAGGACACCACGCTAAAGGCTTATTTGGGGTTCTGTTTGCTTACAGGGTGTAAATAGGGTTTGGGGTATCCAAATCCCTGTCCTCCACCCCATCCATTTGTTTTGCTGGGACTGTGATCTCTTTGATTTCCTGATTTTTCCTTCCCTGTGTTATTTGTTACCCACTCAGACAAACGCAGGCAGGCTCAGAAATCAATTCAGCACTGGAGTTTGAGTCTCAGAAGAGCTGTGTGGGGATGGCTGCCACCTTCCCAGGATGGCTGGTGACAGAAGATAAATCGCCGTGGATTTTTGGCCAACATGCCATATTTCAAACTCATAATCAGTCCAGCATCACCCTCGGCTTCCTTCAGCATCTCCTTCCCACTGCGGGTGATTTATGGCCCCGGGTACTGACACCAATTGTACATTTCTAATCCTCTCTTGTATAATTTCTCTTCGCTGCATTTCCTTAATTACCCTCTTCCTGACCTTCCTTTTCTTTCTTTACCCCTGCTTCCAGCTTGCTCCTGGGCTTCCTTGCCCTCGCTTGACTCCTTCATTTAATTTACTGTGTGACTGTGGTTTATGAGCCCCCTCAGCCCCAGTGACATTGGGGTTTTGGGGTGGTGTCCCTGAGGCTGGAGCACAGGTGGGGGAGCAGCCCCTTGCCAGGCTGGATTTGGGCACATTGCCTGGACAAACATCCTTTCCCTGTATGTAAAGGACTCCTGGTCCCAGCTGGCATTTGTCACCTCTGTTGTCAGTAATTCCAAACAACCAAAGCCGTGGAGACATCCTGGTTGTTCCCTGTGGGACAAAGCACCCATCTGGTCCCGGTGCTGCAGGTGCCAGCTCTGGGATCCTGGAACATGAAGGGCACAGAGGAGTAATAGAATCTCTAAAGGCTGGAAAAGCCTTCCATTGAGGCCAACTGTTCCCCCAGCACTGCCAAGGCCACCACTGTCCCCAAGAGCCACATGCACAAAGCTTTAAATCCCTCCAGGGACGGGCACTCCACTCTGGGCACTGCTGGCTGGGCTGGGGCCTGAGGGCAGAGGGAAAGCACAACAGTTAACTTTAAGGAATCACTGGAACATCTTCTTCATAATTAATAAATGGGAGATGTTACTGCAGCTAATCAATAAAGTTGTTAGAGGGAATTGATCGCAGGGGGAACTCTTTTTGTGGGTACAGTTTTTCACCTCTGCGGAACAAAGGGTTCCCTGGGGGGCTCTCACTGTGATCCGCACTGGGAGCCTGACCCAAACAGCCAACCAGGGAGAGACAACTAATTAATTAATTAGTTAACGCCCTGTGAGAGCCACCAGAGAGCGGTGGCTTTGCATGTGTCACTCCTGCAGTGACCTGGGGCGTGCTCAGTCCATGCCACTCGTGCCACCACCGAGCACAGCAGTGCCTCTGGAATGCTCATGCCAGGATGTTTTCCCAAGGAGAACCTTGCTCCCTGTTTGGGTGCATCAGCTATTCCATGACAAACCCCACTGCCCGGGCAGGAAACATCCCTCTAGCAGGGAATTTACAGGGTGATAATGAGCACAAAAAACCCCCCAAACCCCTGGGACTGACCTTGACATGAAAGGATTTGCCTTGGGAGATGAAATTTAAAGGGCTTGTTTGGGGTTTTTACTTGTTTGCTTTTTTTCACTTGTTTGGGTTTTTTTAGAGTGGTTTGTTCCTTTTCCCCTTGGAGAAGCTGTTTGTGTCCTATTTCAGCTCAGCCTCAGCTAGTTCTGGCTGAGAGCAGGGGCTCCTTGAACACTTCCAGGGACAGGACCTTGATTAAACCAAGGGGATTATTCTTGGCAGCAACTCCTTCATCTGCCCCAGGTAGTTGATCCCAAAGCACGGGGTGAAGCAGGCACAAACCAGGATGTCCCTGGAGCAGTAGCCTGGCTTTCCGGGCAGCCAGCACAGCCAGTTATTGCTTGTAATTAACTCCAGCAAGCAAATCTCCTCTAAATCAATCACAGCTTGACTAATAAATAAATCTTGGCTCAATCACTACCTGCAGAATGTGTAGACAAGAGTGAGTGTCTCGTGCTGGACTGCGGAATCATGGATTGACGGCAGGAGGGACACTGGGATCTGAAGGTGCTGCATTATTTAAAACTTCAGGGATAATAAAATTCTGGAGGAGCCTAGCCCATTAGCTCAGCATCCCCACTGACACTTCTCCCACTGTATAAGGCACTGTGTTAATGATTTTATATTCCCTTCTGACTCCCCACTCGTTGTTCTTTGCCTTTTTGTCATTTTAATGGGGACGTTCCACAGCAACATCCCAGCGGCCTGAGCCTGGAGCCTCCATGGAGCAGAGCAACCCTGGTGTGACTCCTCTGGCCCCCTCAGGTCCCACCTCAGCATCACACGTGCCTTTGCTAATTCCAGGGCCATGTACCTTAATCTAATGACTAATTCCAGGAATCTGTCACTCCATAATGGGCTGTGCCCCCTGGGATGCCCCAGGGAGGTAGCGCTGGGTCTGGTGCTGAACAGGAGGATCCTGTGGGGTCTCAGATGAGAGTGAAGCTGGCTAGAATTCCCTCATTAGCTCATTAACTCACTAATTTTGGGGGTTGTTTGTTAAACACACAATGTTTCCTGGAAATTGAGGAAAAGGAGGGAGTAGCCCAGGCAGGAAACTCCATGGGAGGTGGCACCTGGACTCAAACCCATAGATTTGCTCCCATCTTCACCATCACTGGCGTGGAGGGGCTTCCTCAGGAGAGAGGAGCTGTGTGAACACAGCACGTGGTGAGAAACCCAGTGGAGCAATGGGAGAGAGCTGCTGGCGGAGCTGGGAATGCTGGAGGAATGCTAGCAGGCTCAGGTCCCGAGGTCTGAGCCCCCAAACACCCAGGGCCAGGTTCTGAGCCAGGGATGCTCCTGGAGGGACACGTCCCTGCTTTTGCCCAGCCAGGGAATGCCATGGCTCAGGTGGCACAGGGGGCAGGAGCAGAGTAGGGGGCAGGAGCCCTTGGAAGAGACTGTGTCCCCTTCACACAATGCAGCTTTGACTCGTGTATTTTTCATCCCAGTTGAGGGTACAGTGTCAGCCGATGACCTTTGTCACACCCCAGTGCTTTCTGGGATGTAAATTAGGGCCTTTTTTTCCCCCCCATCTGGACAGATAAGACGGACTCTGACTCGCCCGTCTCGGAAGCCGATATTTATTGTGAGCCCACCGCTCCTCTCAGCAGGTGGACAAAGATAATACTGTCATTATGTGCTCAGAAAATGCTTTGTAAAATTTGGTAAAGTCCGCGAGATAACATCTGCCTCGAGGACTGCTCCGCTGTAAACAGGGCTTGGAAAAATAGCACCCACTGCTTCTCCCCGGGAATATCGATTTTTGGTGTTGGAAAGGGTCAAATTCAAATCGGCGGCACAAAGAGCGGCTGCAGCTCTCGCTTTTGACAAAGAACAAAGTGCTGCGGCGGCAGGAGCAGCGCAGGGCCGGGGCCGGCGCCTTTCCCACGGGAGCGGGCAGCTGCTGCCCGCGGGGACCGTCCTGTCCCCGCGTCCCGCCGGGAGCCGCGGGGCTGCCGAGGGGCTCAGCGCCCACGGAACGCCAGGGCCACACCTGAGCCTCCGGCCGGACAGAGGAACTCCAGGGAGGCGCTGCATCCCGCTCCTGAGCTGGGATGGGCGGAGGAGGACGAGGGCGATGTGCCCTGGCTGCTCCGCACCTCACCTGGCAGCCGGCTGGGCTTTCCCTGTCTGTCCCGGTCAGATGAGCAGGAGTGCTGGCATCAGAGATGCTGCCTCAAAAGCCGGTAGGGAAACTGTGGGGAACCTCTGAGCTGTGTGGTGTATCCCGGGTGTGTCTCATCCTCTGGCACACCTCTGCTGTGTCCCAGCATCCCCCCAGCAGGAAACAAATCCCAGGCAGCGCCCCAGGCACGCTTTGGGCACTCAAAGGTGCATCCCAGCAGAGGGACTCGGAGTTCCTGTTTCCCGCTCCGGTTCAAATCCCGAATCCCTGCTCGCTGGGTGTAAATCAAGGCCCTGCATTGCAGCACCACCCCACAGCAAAGGGTCCTGCAGCACTGACAGCAGCGTGTCAGCTTGTGGAAATTTCACCATCCCAGTTCTGGTCCCTCGGGATTGCCTTGGACACAGTTCCTGGTCTAACGGGAAGCAAAAGCCTCGGCAGCAGAAAAGCAAATGCAAGAGTGGCACAGGCGACGGCTGCTGTTTAAAGGAAAGGGTTTTACCCTTGGAGCACGTGGCAGCTCCAAATCCCCTTCATGCACACGGCATTATTTATTCATATTCCCCTCGTACAGACTGGGGGCTCGGACGAGACACAATCGATCACTCCCGCTTGGAGAGCACAAAAAAGGGAGCCCGGGTGCGGGGCCGGGCTGGGGAGGGAGGGAGAAGCGGCAGCAGGGTCTTGCAAAGCAGGTCCTGAAAGCAGGATGTGGGTACGGGGAGGAACATCCCGCACGGCAGGGCAGGGCAGGGCATCCCCCATGGCACCACGGGGATATGGCACAGCAGGAGAAGTGATCCTAGGAGTGGTACCATGGCAGTGTCCCAGGAGCCCTCGGGGGCCGGGATGTGCCAGCCCTGGAGTGCCCCACAGCCCCTCCAGCTCCAGAGGGCAAAGGAGCTAAGATGCAAAGGAGGGACCTGGCTTTCCACAACGCCCTGACAGCGGGGAGCCAGGTGGGCTCTGCTCCCAGGGAACAGGGGCAGGAGGCGAGCTGGAGGAGCATGTGCTGCTCCCCAAGGCAAGGATATGTCCTTGGATGGGTTGGGTTCCTGCTGGGAAGCAGGCTGGGCCCCTGGCTGCCGCCCTGCCCCGAGCACGGGGAGATGATGCTCTGTGGTTACACACAGGAGGGAGCTGGCACGTTATATGGGAAAAAGAAATGTGCTTCCCACTCAATTAAATGTAGCTGGAGGTTTGGAAAAGGCAGCAGGTTCCCTTGATGGCTTTGGGATGGCAGGAAGGCAGGGCTTTGAGAAGCAAATCGGGCTGGGAGCCCATCTGGGGGAGAGCTGTTTGTTCAGCACATGGACTGCTTTTGTGGTGTGAGCAATTAACACACAGCACTCAAAGCCCACCTTTTCCAGAGCAAAGTCTCCCTGTGCTGTTCTCCAGGGCTGCAGGTGGGCGGCTGGGACACGAGGAGGGCAGGGTGACAGTGGGGACACACGGGGGTGTGCTCCTTCCTGAGTGCAGTTTGGACCTTGAGGGCACCTGTGCACAGCAGAGTGTGACAGGAACAACTTCCCTGTGCCTGTGGGTGCACATCCAGGGAGCTGCTGCAAGGACATGTGCACAGCTGATTCCGAGTGCTGTCCTCCACAGCTCCATGCTCCATGCTCCATGCTCTATGCTCCATCTCCACAGCTCCATGCTCCATGCTCTATGCTCCATCCTCCACAGCTCCATGCTCCATCCCTGTGCCATGGCAAGGGCGCCCTGGTTGTATCACAGCAGGTGCTGGATGCTCTGAGGCCCAGCCCATGCCTGCCTGCATCCCTCCCTCCCTGCCCACATCCCTGGATGGATGTGGGAACCACAGCACCCAGAGAAGGTCCATCTTTCACCTCCAAATCCTCAGCACTGCTGCCACAGAGCCCAGAGAAGGGGTTTAAGCTGTTTCAAAATCCATCTCCCAGCTCATTATTATTCTGGGCAATTTTTCATTCATCGGGAATCTAGGGCAGCATTTTAATGCGAGAAGCTCCCTGCTCTGTTTCTCTTCCCCTGAAGAAAAATAGCTTAATTTCTGCAGTTTGATAGATTTTCCTGAGCCTTCAAAAGGTAGAGAAAGACTCTTGAAAATCGGTCGTTGAACTATCCACAGGCATTTTATAATGGCCGTAAATAGGCCTGGACTGAATAGCTCTCCAGGCATCAGCTTGAATGGTGTCCTTGACACTGTTATTATTATCCCCACGGAGAGAAAAAGGGAAAAAAGAAAGGGAAAGAAAGTCTGGGAGCCTCTCCACACTGCAGTTGGTGTGTCTCTAGGCTGCAAGAGCTAAATCCCCCCCGCTGGATCTACACCCCCAGAGGTGTAGAGTGCTGGTTTTCACTTCCCAGAATTGCCAAAAATTTCATGGAATTTCCTGCATTAAAAAAAAATAAATCCATAAACTTGAGAAATTTTGCAAACTCCAGAGCAAATGAGGTACAAGAAGTTTGGGGGAATTTATTTGCTGCCTTTTTGCCCCTTTGCCCACCTAAATCCATGGTTGCTTTCCATCAGGGAATTCCTTTTGTAACTTCCAAGCTGTCATGTCTAGCTGCTCTTTGCTGAGGAGCAGCCTCTGACCTCCAGTTTTGAGGGGGTTATTTTTCAGGGTAACCATTTACAGCACCCCGACATATCCCAGTGGAGCAGCTTGAGGGGTTCCCAAACCCCATTTGGAGTCTTCACCACTGCATATTCCAACACCTCCACTGCACCTGTCCTTTTCACCTTAGATCCTGTGGGGTTATGTCACCAGAGACACTGCAGAAAAGCTCCAGGTTAATCAGCAAGAACAATTTTCTCAGCTTAAATAAGGTGCTTTCATTTCTTGAAAGCCACTCTGATTTTTCCAGCCTCCTCACAAGGCAAAAATAGCATGTCCTAGAAATGTCACCAGCATATGGATTTCTCCATATGGAAAACGAGCACAGTGATGGGCCCTGTCTCTCCTGGAGCAGCCTCGGAGCCCTCCCCTCCCCTGCCAGGGTGTGGGCTGTGCTGAAAGTCAGACAATTCCAGCATGGCTTGGCCTGGAAAGGAGCTTAGAGCCCATCCAGTCCCACCTTCCGCTGTCCCAGGTGGCTCCAAGCTCTGTCCAGCCCGGCCTTGGGCATTGCCACGGATGGGGCAGCCACAGCTTCTCTGGGCACCTTGGGCCGGGGCCTCCCCACTCACACAGCCAGCAATTCCTGCCCAAAATCCCATATAAATCCTCTCCAGGAGGGGTCTTGGAGCAGAGGGGGAGAATCCCCTCCCTCATCCTGTTCCCGTTACCGGTGACAAGCCCAGGACGCTCACCGTGGTCACAGCAGCACGGCCTTGCCGGCTCCGCAGCCACTGCTTCATCCCCCGCTGCATCCCCGGGGCCCCGCTCGGTCCCCCCGCCGCTCTGGGAGGCTCTGGGGCCCCCAGCACGTCCCCAGCAGTTTACTGAGGTGGCTCCCCCTCCCCACACCGCGGGCCTTGGCAGCGCAGCCGCCCTTCCCGGCACCGCCGGCGCTAATTGCTGCGGCTCGTTAGGGAGCGACAGCCGCGCTCTCTCAGCGCCGCTCCCCGGGGGCTCCTCCGCTGCCTTTCCTGGAAGTGTTTCCTCCTCGGGCCCTGCAGTTCCGCCTCAATCCATAATTGATGCCCGGGTGGGATTTCTCGCCGCGCTGGTGGGACCGTAGCTGCGATTTGGGCTGGAACGCTGGCTCGCGTCCTGTGTGATCCCTTGCTGGTTTTGGGAACGGGGCTCGTTTGGATGGAAACTTGCCCTCTGTGAGCACGTTCTCAGGGACGAGCTTCATCCCGAGGTGTGCGAGTGCCGTCGGAAGCACTGGAGCCTCCCTCCCCTTCCCAAATCCATGGGGACACGCGGCTGGCGGCCCCCGCTGTCCCAGGAAGGCTTCAGCCCTGCCAAACTCCCGGCTTGCTGGGAATCCTAAAGCCCCCGATCCAAACTCTGTATTTAACACCCCTAGCCCACCCAGGGGTTACATAATTCCCAGCTCCAGACACTCGGAGTTTTTAAGCCCTGGGTTAATTGTCTTCCTCCTCCCAGTAGAGCAGGCACGAAATGAATCCCACAAAACCACAGCTGACAGGTTTAAAAATCTATTTTCCTGCACGGAGCTACGGGAAGGACGGGTGATTAATGAAGACTATGAAGAAAAGGTTTTATCCAGCAGATTAATTTCAACGGGTGTTTAAATCCTTAGCGGAGTTGGCCGAGATGCTCCGAGGAGAAGCTGGGAGGGGCTCCCTGGGACTGGCTGGGCACTCACCCTTCCCAGCTCCGTGCCTTACCTGCATCCACCTCGTGCCCGGCTCCGCTGCCCTTCCCAGCAGGGCACGGCACTCCGAACCAGGAATTTAATATCCTTCTCCTTGTCCCGGCAGCAGCTGCCCTTGTCCCCCTCGGGCACCCCCTTTGGCTGCTCCAAGAAGTTTGGGTGGAATTTGTAGGAATTCTTAACTTCAAGTGTCTGTCTGGAAACCCAGGTAAACACCATTAGGAATAGAGTTGGCCCCGTTCTCAATAATGCAGTGTTTTACCAAAAAAGGGGAATGTTTGTTACCCTCCATGTGTGTTTTCCCCAGCGGAGACAACCAAGGAGAGCAGCAGAAGGAATCTGCTGTAGATGGAGGCTGGCCATTTCCAGCTTTCATTTTCAGGGAGCAATTCATTATCCAAACCTCCAGTTTGGGAGAAAAAAAAAATATAAGGGGATGACCTGCACCCTGCTGAGTCCCTGCGTGGTTTGGCTTGGAAAGGACCTTGAAGACCATCTGGTTCCAACCTCTTGCACACTGGGATATTGGGACAGGTCTGGAGTTGGAGCTCTCACTCCCTGCCACAGAGCATAGTTCCCAGGAGCTGCAGAGGGAATGCAGAAGCTGTCCCTGACAGGCAGCGTGTGGTTCTGAGTCCACAAGTGCCATTTATCCTCCTTCCCAATCCCCCATCATGTGTCTGACACAATTCCATTAGGGAGCTGCTGTGCTGTGTCCCTGCCCATGGCAGGGGCTGGAACTGGCTGAGCTTTGGGGTCCCTTCCAGCGCAGAGCACTCCAGCACTCCAGGATTCTGTACCTCCCCCTGTAGCAGTGCTCCAGGAGCAGGTGGATGGCTCTGGAGAACTGAAAACTACAGAAAATTGACACTGAAAGGAGCAATCACAGCAGCGGAGGCTGCAGCTCTTCCCATTTCCCCTGGCAAAGCTTCCCCCGGGACTGTGTGCGCCTGACCCCAAACCTTGCCCATTTTCCAAGCCAGTGCACTTGATGGGAACTCATCTCTGCCCTCCCCACGGCTTCCCTGCGGATCCCCGGGGTGGGACACGGCAGCTTTCGGCTTGGCTGAATCCCTGAATCCATTTCACAGATTGCATTTGGGCTCTGCTTTGATTTGCCCCCATTGCTTCCAGCTCAGCAGCCATCCTCACCTACAGAGTACACGCTGTTCTGTTAGCCCCAGGAAGACAGGCATGTGCTCCGTGTAAAGCAAACCCATTTGGGGAACAGCCCAGGGATCGATGCCTGAACTTTTTGGAGGTGTTTGCTCCCCATTTCCGTGTTTAGTACGAATCCATTGGGCTGTGCTCCCTCTGATGCCCCATCCCAGGCTGGTGGGCCTGTGGGAAGGGGGGCACTGGTGGGAAGTGGGAGCATCTACAGAGGAATGAGAGAAGTGTTTGGGTGGAAGAGCTGGGACAGACCTCGTTCCTGCTGCTCTGCCACCTCAGGGAAGGGATGGGATGTTCTCCACCGCCCCAGAGGGATTTCCCTCAGTCTCTGTGTGGAAAACAGAGCTGTGCTGGACAAACACCCCACGAGGGGCAAGGAAACCCCTCTGGCACCATCCCACTCCCCATCCTCCTGCATCTGCCTCCTCCCACCAGCAGCACCTTCGCTGTTTGTTCCTGGAATCAAGTATATTTTAACCCGTTTTCTGCCTGAATCTGTAGCTTTATAAAAAAGCCAAATGAAACCTTGCAAGTTGTGCAGATTCCAGCATCACTTCCAAGCTGGCAGCATCAGTTTCCTTTCAGTGCGTTGTAATCTGTGAGTAGCTCTGCAGGAGTGAGTAAATGCCTGTTTAAGGTTATTTACATCAATAAATAAATATTTACCCCTTTTTAAGCATCTCGAGTCCTGTGCAAACAGGTTTCCAATTTACAAAAATCAATTAAAATCTGATATTAGAATGCACCAGCCCACGGTGATGTTCCCGGAGATGTCACTCAGCCTCCATTCCAAGCCCCACATCAGCATTCCAAAAGCTCTGCTGCTGAAAGAGCAGAAAGTTTCACCTTTTAATTTTTCATAGCAGATTAATTTTTAATTTTCAGACATCAGAGAGAGGGGGAAGTTCCCCAGGAGCCTCTCCTGCTTCAAAGCGCGCTCCAGGCAACCGCTGGATCGAGTGTCAATTTATCACACCGGAAGCTCCCATCCAGATTTTTCCTGATTTTTATTTTATTTTTTTGTTGTTCAGACAAAAGTATTAGTGCTGCTGAAGTTCTCTAAAAGCTGGGAACAGCCTGGCCAGAAGCAAAGCCTCTTTCCCTGCCTCCTCAGCTCCCTGGAAGCACAGTGAGCTCCCAGGTGGAGGAGCAGAAGGGTCGTGGGCTGTTCCAGCTCCAAGCCGGTTATTCCATGATCTTGAGCTGAGGTTGCAGCACTGGAACTGAGCAATTGCTCTGTGCATGGACACAGAAACACACCCAGGGCACAGCCAGCAGAATGACGGGCACAGAGAGCAGGAGGGGAATGGCTCCAGGTGTGCCCTGGGCCCTCATTTCCCCTGAAGGAGATGGCAGCGAGCACTTAGCTCCCCCCCCGCCCCCCCCCCCCCCCCCCCCCCCACGGGACAGCAGCAGCACAGCCCGGGCTGGGAATTCTCTGGGCTCTGCTCCACGACCTTTGGTGTTTGGCTGCATCCTTTGCCCAGACCCACCTTGAGGTGTCAGGTGTTAAAAATTACTCTGCTTCCCTCCTTCTACTGCGTCCCTGGAGCTTGGAGACTCACCAGGTAATTCCTGGCCTGCTCCAGAGCATCCCATGGCACAGGGGCTTCCTCTGCAGGCCGATAGCTGCCATTCCTTAAAAACAGTGGATACCCCAGATACACAGTGCAGCAGAGTCAATTTATTTACTGCAGTTAATTCATTGGGGGGAATTCACCTCTGCTCTGGAGCCAGCCTGGGACACCTGGGGCTGTTCAGCTGCACAAGAAAAGGCTGCAGGGAGAGCTCAGAGGCCTTGCCAGGACCCAAAGGGGCTCCAGGAGAGCTGCAGAGGGACCAGAGACAAGGGCAGGGAACAAGATGCCCCTTAATATCCTCCCAACCCCAACCATTCTGCTCTCATTCCAAAGGGAACGGGAGAAGTTAGAGAGCAACAGATTCCCGATGACTGGGCAAAGACTCACCAGCAGATCACTGACACCCACACAAGCCAACACATTTCAGTCCAGCTTTATTCCACAAGCATATTTACATCAGGAATTGTAATCCAGAGAGGGCGGGGAGCGGATCTGTGGAGCAGCAGGCACTGGAAGCATCACACGGTGACTTTGTCACCCTGCTATGATCCAGGTGTCCCACCGTGTCACCAGGAAGCTACCATGGAAGCCATGGACACCTCCACACGTACAGGGACAAACACAGCACCAAGGACAGGCATGGAAAGCTCACAGGGAACAGCAGGATGGGAACAGCCTTGGGGACAGAGCAGCTCCCCAGCAGCTTGTGTTCAACATTCCTAATGGTCTGAGCTTCCTGCTTGGGAACTAAATGGAACAGCATGGAGATATGGAGAGTCTGGGCTGCAAATCACACCTGGGCACTACACAAATAACCCAAATTGGAATCAAATACATTTATTTGCTCTTTCGGAGCCACGTGAAAAATTAATTCCTTCATTTTTGAACTCTTAAGTAGCATTTTTAGCTTAGCAGGTAGTGCCAGCCTCAAGTCCAAGCTCTGCAGCCAGGGAAAAGCTGCACAGACAGAGATACTGAAATAAAAGAGGATTTGAGAGATTTTTTTCTCTTTCCATGAGCAGAAACCAGCAAATTTCACACAAAATAGTCCACAAAATCAGATATGTAAGAAGGAAACACAGTCACAGCAAGTGTCACATAGGAATATTCCTACTGAAGGAAATATTTCAGTACATCCAGTCAATAATTAATTCTTTCCATAATTTTGATAATTTCCCATTCAAAATGGCCCCCTTTGTCCTTTATTTAAATAAATACCTGCACTGGTGGCAAAAACCACCTTTCTATATAAATACTGCTTTTTTCCACGTCTGCCATTTACCAGAATTTTTTAATGATTTATTTACACGTGGACTATCATTTTTCCTTCCGGCCTGGGCAGAGCAGCGCTTCCAATCCCCTCAGAAACGGAGACTTCACCCCCTTGGGATCAGCACACAGGCCAAGGTCCCCAAATTCCAGCCCCCCCATTCCCAGGCAGCTGCATCCCGTGGGCACCAGGAGAACGTCCATGTAAACATGAGCCTTTTTGGTAAACACTGACATTCTGGGAGGCTCCGAAGGAAAAAGGGTTTGGATGACATCCAAGGAGGGGCTGGGCTCGGCCAGGCTCCTGCCGAGGAAGTCCTGATCCCACTCTGCCGGAGCACATGGAGTGGCCCCAGCACCTTCTTCCTCCTGCACGCAAGGAAAAGCTGTCAGGGCCACCAGCCAGGTGGCAGAGGTGGCAGGAGCCCCTCAGCTCCCAGCAGGATCCCCTGGGGCTCCCCGGGCACACCTAGACCATGAAGCGGTGCTCCTTGCCGTCGTGGGCCATGAGGATGACGTTGCGGTTGGAGGTCCAGATGAGCCGGGCCAGCCGGAGCGCGTTGTGGGAGCCGGGCGAGGCCGGCTGCACCGGCGGCACCTGGTAGGTCTTGACGCAGCGCAGCTGGGGCGCCGAGTTGAGCATGCCAATGCTTCCCAGGAGAGAGGTGTTCATCTGTGGGGACACAACGGCTGAGCCCGGGGCTCCTGTGGTTCCTCCCGAATTCCCACAGCCCACAGAGCACCGGGAGGGGGGCCGAGCAAGAGGCTGCACCGAGGGACCAGGGAGTGGTGCGGGTGGGAGCTCGGAGCTCACCCAGTCCCACCCATCCAGCCCTACTTCTCATTGGACACTTCCAGGGATCTGCTGGGCTCCACTCTTGGGAAAACAGGCCGAGCACTGCTGGTGCCAGTTCCTCATTCTCAAAACGGAGATGCCCCAACCCCAGGATTGGTGTCCCCAGGAAGCCTTGGCAAAGCCCCAGGTATTTGATGGCTGCTGCCATGTCCTGAATCCCGAACAGGCCGGTGTCCCACCATCCCCTCTCCCGGCTCTCCTCGGCAGCAGAGCGGTGTCAGGGGTGTAAATCACCGCATCTGCAGCCGGCAGCATGCGAGCCCCGCTGACATTTTCACAATTTAAATCATCTTGAGTAATAACCCTTTTAGGATGACTAATGTTCCTGATTTTCCTGCATTAATAATTGTGCCAAACAGGACACGGAAGGGAAAAATCACCAGCGCAGGAGGTCACATTTGAGAAGTACACAAGGAGGTTTAACCCCTTATGTTTGGGTTGGAAGGGAGTTTAGGATCATCTCATTCCACACCCCTGCCATGGGCAGGGAGTCCAGGCTGCTCCAAGCCCAATTCAGCTGTGACCTCCTCCTCCCCTTTAGGATTTTCTCCCCGCTAAGCTAAAGCAATTGAGTGCTTGGAATAAAGGGCTGAAATCCCCATCCTGAGGCACAGAGGGATGGCTGGGAGGTGTCCTCACCTGCCAGAAGCAGAGGTGGCTGTCTGAGTTGGAGTATGTGGCGAGGTACCGGCCGTCAGGGGCAAAAGCCACGGCAGTGATGGCTCCTTTGTGGCCATGGATGGTCTGGGAACAGGGAGAGAACAGGAATGTGGGAGATCTGGGAGTGGACAGCCCGAAAAACAGGAGCACCCCACGGAAATGTCTCCCCCAGTGAGCTCCTCTCCCACAGCAGCACCCCCAAAAAGGATCGAAAAGCTCAAGTCTGTATTAAATCCAAGATGCCACAGGATTTTCTCCTGGAAAATCCCATTCCCTGCTAGATCAGCATTAGCAGTGTTTCTGTGCCCATCCCTGCATTAGTAAAAGCCCTGCTCAGTGTGTCCATCTGGAATAAGCCTGATGTTTTAAGAACCCCTTAATTTATTAATTTACTTCTTGTGGAAAAGTTGAGTGAACCCCAAATCTCTCTCTTTAATGGGATCCCCACAGTTAATTAGCTGATCCCACATTTAGCCACAGCCCACACTTTAGCACTTAACAAGCACGAAATACTTGTCAATAAAATGTTTTGGTGAGACAAAGGTAGAAATCAATAGGAGCAGCACACTTGTTGCTCTTTTTACTCCTGGAATACGTTCCAAGAAGTACAAATCCTTCAGGGAATCCAGCTGCTTTGTTATTTAAAGGAAGCGCTTCTCTAATTGATGCTAATCCTTTCCAGCCAGGATTTTTGTGGTGCTAAGTGTTTTCCATGAGGAAGTGAAGCAAAGCCAGATCACTGCTGCTCATTCCAAATATTGCCAGTTACCCCACGCAGCTGCTCAGCTCCAGAGCATTTTATGAACACACAGTGGAAATCCTGGAGAAATCTGTGTGATACCAGTTTGGAAATGTCTTAATCCTGCCTGACAAGGACAGTGGGATCAAATGCAGCTGCTCCCAGCTTCCCTCTGCCCAGGTTTTTAATGGGAGCTCCTGGGAGTCTACTGGGCTTCTGCACCTGCCCCCTGTTCCACAGGACACACTCGTGCTATCCCAGCAATCCCAAGCTATTTCCATCTCCAGTCTTTGGGACAGTCTCCATTGAACTGCAATATTCCACTAAAGGTGACATAAAAAACCCACACTGGACCAATTTTATATTACTAAATGCAGATTTCAAATTGATAATGCCCTCCTGGAGGCACCCACTAATATTTGATCCTCTTTATTATCTGATATTTATCATTCCAAATGCCAGGGGTTCCTTAAATAAAAGGGGTAAAAACCCCTGCAAGTGGGAAAGCAGCAGTGCCCTTGCAGTGCCCAGCCTGGGAACTCTTGCAACACTGGCAGGTAATTGTCAGCTCCAAGCTTTGCACAGGACACAAAACATCCAGGGATGGGCACTGGCAGCTGAAGGAGGAGGTGACTCTGTAGCCCTTTCCTGGAGAAGTGTAGAGCCATGGCTGAAAAGCCATGGATAACAGAAAGTAAAAATGTTCTTGCCAAGCTTCTCAAAAGAATTCCCCATTTTGGAAGCAATGTATGGAAATCTCTGTTAACTCACAGCAGTTTCAGCACCTTTAATCATTTATTTTAATAAATCAATTAATGAAAATCCCTTCATCTGTTTTTGGGCATCCTTAGAAAAGGCCTTTGGCCTATCCTCAGTAATTACCTTCTCTCAGGAATTGAGGGATGTGCTTTCCAGTGCCCAGGTTTTCCTGCCTCACCTGCACTTGGAAGGGCAGGTGTGCATTGCAGGATAAACACCTTTCAAGCACTGTTTGAAAGAACAGCATCTTTTACTCTGTAATTAATTAAGCCAAGCCACGATTCATTGGAAATGGAATATTAAATCCTCTTCTGCCTTCCACATAAATCAAACTTTGCCAAGGCATCCAGGACTGAAATAGAATCAGCCCTGCACAATCCAATTAATGCTCAGATTGCTGGGATTTTAATTCTGGAAGGACCCAGGACCAAACATTATTGATTCCAGCCCAGGCTCAAAAGTAGCTTTTGCTTTGAAATAAACCCAAAATAATGTATGTTTCTCTTTAATCTTCTGGTGCAAATGACCCAGGTTTTAGGTACAAAAATTACACATATTTCTGAAATGCAGCTCTAAATATTTATGATGCATCCCAAGATTTAATCAATAAAAATGGAATATTTCAGAGTCTCTCCTTATAGAGCCAAATACATTCCTAAAGGAAAAGAAGATAATTAAATAATCAGTACTGAGGAATTAATTGGGGGATTTTGGGTCAGACTCTGGTACTCAGCAAGAATTTATGTGGGGAAATATTAATATTTTCCCATCATCCCAAAATCAACTATCAGGTATCCTAAATTTCAGTTACCTGCAATCTCTCTCTCCAGTCTCATTTTAGTGTTTAATTTGATAATAAAATAGCATTTCATAGCATCAGTGTTTTCCTGTGTTACTGCACCTTGCAGTGCAGGATTTTTAACCGTGTGTTAATAATGAGGAATCTTATCCAAAACATTAATAATTTGGTTGGAATTTAATATTATTTCCGTGTTTAATTGGGCAAACAGAGCTTGTGCTCAATGATACCTTAATCCTGTTGCCTAATCCTTTTAATGCTGTTATAAATTAATTAGAGTCGCAATTATTAATCCAAGTGGTTAATTTTGGGCTAAAATGTGCTTAATCCCGTGTGTTTGACTGGTGGCCAGGGGGTTTCAGGCTGGGAAAACAAAGGACACATTTGCAGGTAGAGCTGCTGCTCTGGGAACTGTTTTCCAATTCCCTGAGAAGCATCAATTATCTTTATCAAATCCCAGGATCTCATCTCAGCCCCTGATCAAGATGGAGCCTTATTGGAGCAATGTGTGCATCAAGGCCAGAGCCAGGGAAAAGCTGGGGAGGAAGGAATCAATAGTCATCATCGGATTGTGCTGCTGGATGGTGCTGCTGGAAGCTCCACCTGTTTTTTGGGAAGCTGCTCACGTTTAACCTTTGCCTTACCTGAGGTCTGGGGCTCTGTTTGAGACAGCTGTGCGTGCAAGAGTGCCCCAAACCCTGCTGGAATGGCCAGGAGAGCCATCCCACCAAACATCCCTCTGGGTTAGACAGAGCCACCACATCCCCTTGGGTTCTCAACAGGGAGACAAACCACGCTCAGCCTGAGGCCACAGCCCTGGCAGGGAAAATCACCAGCCAGGAGTTGGTGTTTAAAGGCAAGCAGCTTCCTGGGATCCAGGAGAAAAGCAGGATGAGATAAAACACCAGGATAAAATCATACACAGATCCTGGGGGGCTGGTGCACACACAGTACAGCTGGGAAACCCTCCTCCAGACCCGTCACCTTGTTATCCAGTTAGAAATACCCTGCACTTAGGGAGTTCAAATAATCTGCTCTAAACCCACTGCCTCTCCAGCTGCAGAAAGCACTGCGTGGATCCAACAGCAAATATTGCAGCTATTTATTGCCAATGTTATAATGAGGTTTAGCTAGCTTTTTAAGGAATTCTGAGCTTCAGAATGGAATTCCCGCCAACCCTGTGGGAGAATGAGTGAGGGGGAACATGGGTGAGGAATGAGTGAGGGGGAATATGGAGGGAGAATGTGTGAGGGGGAATGAGTGAGGCGGAATGATTGAGAGGGAATACAGGGGGGAATATGGAGGAGTAATATGAGGGGGAATGAGTGAGGGGGAATATGGAGGAGGAATATGAGGGGGAATATGGAGGAGGAATGTGTGAGGGGGAATACAGAGAAGGAATGAGTGAGGGGGAATATGAGGGGGAATGAGTGAGGGGGAATATGAGGGAGAATATGGAGGGTGAACACAGAAGGCTGTTGCTGCCGTGTGGGACAGAACCTGAGGACAGGGCATGGACTCGGCACAGGGGACAAACCCATCTCCCAGGTGGCTCCTAGAGGGAAAAGCTCAGATTTGGAGGCAGGAATCTGCATACAATAGATGGTGTTGCCCCACAGTAATTTATCTGGAAATTTTTTGTATCTCATGAGTAGTAATTAAACCTAAAAAGGACCTGGCCTAATTATCCTGGGAGTCCCTTTGGTCACCCCCAGCTCTGTTTTCACTGGTAATTGTGGAAGATTATTAAGTAAAGTAAGGAACCAAGTGCTGTGAATATTCCCCAGAGTAAATAACTGGGAATTTTTGGGGAAGTAACTCCCAAACCTCCAGATCAGGAGCTAACCCTGAGGTTTTCTTTATTAATCCAGTCCCGGGGAATGGAGCCAGCAGGACTTAATATCCCTCAGTCCTTCGTTAAACTATTGATCCCCTCGGTGTTCTGCACAGTGTTGCAGAAGCTCAGCACACAGGAGAGGCAGAGCTCCGTGCTGCCAGCAGCTCCCAGGAGGGATGGGATGGAATGGGATGGGCAGGGCAGGGCAGGAGTCCCAGCCAGCCCTTACCTGGCACTTGCCGGTGCGGATGTCGTAGAGCGCCACGGAGCCATGGCGAGCTCCCACGGCGATGCGGTGGCTGCGCTCGTAGTAACTCACCATATAGAACCTAAGGGAAGCAGGGAAAACAGAAATGAGACAGGGAAAACAAGGTGAGACTGGGAGATTAAACCCATTTGGGATCCCACTGCATCATTAGTTAAGGGCTGGAGCAGAGGTTTGATTTCAAACTCCACTCGCTGCCAGTTCAACACTTGGCGTTCCACAAAAACAACTGGTGGTTGATATGTTACCATGGAATCTGATCAGATTTATCCATCAGATTTATTTCTTTAGGAATAGTCTGTGGGAAAATCACCAAGTCCCTGGATGGCCATGGGTGTATCTTCTTTGTGCTCAGTAAAGCTGGAAGTCCAATCGTTAAGTGCCCTCCCAACACCCTGTGTGACTTGAGGGCATTTCCCATGAAAGTCAAACAGAAAGGAAGGAAAGTGGAAAGAGAAATAAGCAAACTCATCAATTTTTGATGGGCATAAAGAAAAAGGAAGAGGGAAATTCACCATCAAATACTCTCTACTGCAATAACATCCTTGGGGTAAAGCCTGCCATAGTCCTTAACACCCACGTGGCATTTATTGGAATTCTAACAGCTGCAAAATCCAAGGAATTTCAACACCTTGAAACCCAAGAGACACTAAATCCTCATTGCAAATTCAAGTCCTTGGGGATTATCACTGTGCCTCAACACAGGGAGAGCAGACCTGTGAAAGTGCTGACTGTAATCCGAATTACATTGGTATTTTGCAGGTAAATTTTCCTCTACCGAAATCTACCAGAAATATCTGGAATAAGTCTCAATAAACATCTTGCTGAGCATATTTAGGGCTTCAAACAACCCATCTTCCAGACTTCCCTCCTGGTTCCTTTAGATTCCCAGTGCCATAGCAACTGCTCGCAGCAGGTATGAGGCACGTTCTGCACTGCAGGATGGCAGCTGGGAAGGAAAGTGGGATGAAACAGAGGGAAAAAGCAAGGAGGAACAAAAGAGAAGGGAGTAAATCCCCAGGTTTTGTGCAGGGAAAAGGGGAAGTGCAGCTCAGGGTGTATCCCTCCCCTCAGTGTGCTCTTCCCATTCCTTGGATGCAAGGGAGAGGAGCTGCACTCCAGGATGATTGTGCCCCACGTGTTACACCACAGCATAAGAAAAACTGGGATAGGAAAGAGATTAACCCTGGGATGCTGTTCAAGTGCTTCCACTTGGAATCTCTCCAGAGATTTGCCCATTTGCTCCGACCTGATGGCAATTTCCCTCGGGCTCCGTGGTGCCGTCGCTGGGTGCTGGATCATTTTTACACTGGCTATAACCAGGAAATATTAGCAGTAATTGCAGAGAATTTTAAAATACTGCAGCGCTATAAATGTAGACAGGAATAGGGAGATTGGGCACTAATTCCCATTTATCCTTCCCTTTATGTTTTAAGGGAAACCACTTAAAGCATCAGCAAGGAGGAGGATCTTCTCCATCAGGATCCAACCTTGCAACAGGATAATTGTTCTTTCCTTGAAACTATTCAATATTTTAATAGGTTATTAAATTAAAATGTAATGGCCGACAGGTGATTATTAGAATTTATTGGTTGGACCAGTTTAAGAGGATGACTGGGATATTTGTCCACGTTTAAAGATACTGGAAATGCTTCCATTTTATCAATCACCTTTTACTCTTTGTTGTGTCACCTAAAAGGCTGTTTCACTCTTCATTAGGATATATATCCTGTTGGTGATCCTATCATTTACTACACAGTATTCCCAGAGGAAGGGCTCACCTGCAGATGGCTGGAAAACATTCCTGAAGACCCTTTTTCTTAACTAAAGATCCTTCCAGGCAGTACATGATGATGTCCATCACCTTGGAAACAAAAATTACCATCAGTTGACAATCTGTGCTTTATGTTCCATAATTAAAGTTTGAAGGTCACCCCATTCCTGTCATGGGCAGGGACGTTTTCCAGCAGATCAGGTTGTTCCAAGCTGTGTCCAGCCTAGCTTTGACCTTCTTTTGCTAAGGATATTTTCCCCAACAATTTATTAAACGATTTACTTAATGCAATTCCAAGTTTAAAAAATGAACTTGCTATAAAGCAAATCCTCTCCACACCCAGAGTTTCTAAGAAAGAAACTCCTGGGGTGGAGTCAGACCCATCCTTGGCACCGGCCTCACCTCCACCAGCAGGTCCACGACGTCGGCTGGCATCTTCTCGATGAGGATCTCAATGACCCTGAGGATCTCTCCCTTGGCGCGGGCCAGCGTGGTGGTGTGGATGTTCTGCTGCGACTGCGTGTTGGCCGCCAGCGCCGTGTGCCTGTGCACCTGCGGGCAGCACGGACACAGGGAGGGCACTGTCACCGCCAGGAACAAAGGGCCAAAACCAGGGAAAAACCCGGGAGCGAAGGGAGGGAAACGGGGAAAACTTGGGAATAGAGAGCCAAAACCACAGAAAAACTCAGGAACAAAACCATGCACACCACAAAAACCCCTTGGAAAATGAGGGAAAACAAATCCTGCTGGGAACCAGCATAACTCCAGCCACTGCTGACTGCCCCATTCCCATTCCCACTCCCGTTCCCATTCCCACCCCTGTTCCCAGCTCAGCCGAAGGGGTGGCTCTGACAGCCCTGGGAGCGGCCCCGCCCAGTGCACACCACGCTCCCGGTCCTGCTCCCCTCCAACCCCTGGAACAGCCCCCCGGGCGCAGGCGGTCCGCACCTCCTTGGCGATGGTGGTGATGAAGGCGGGCGGGCGGGCGGTGGCGATGAGGGACAGCGCGTGGCGAGCCGAGCGCGCCGAGTCGGCCGCGGGGCTCAGGGGCAGCCCCATTGTGATGCTAAACGGGAGCCACACAAAGGCAGGCACAAAGGAGAGCCGCGGTGGAAATATAGAGTGAAAAGATTAGAACCAGCTTATAATGTCAGTTCAAGGTCACCGGGAGCACTCCGGCAGTTCCAATATAATGGACTCCCAACAAAGAGCAGTGATTAGGAGTCAGGGTGTTCCAGCATCAACCCCAAATCGAATAATTAACCATGAAGATTGAAAACAGTAAGTGCATCTGTCCAAAGTGGGCAAAAGGCCTTGTTAACAAATTATCTGTATGCGCTGAATACATATCACCCCACGGAGGCCCAGGCGAGCCCAGAGCATCCTCCCAAGGATTTATGGTTTGGTCTTTTACAGTATTTTAAACACAGCCTGAAAAATCCCCTGGCCAGAGTAATTCTCTCTAATTCGAGGCTTTGACTTGCTGTGACAAGATAAAAGCAAAAAGCAATAAGGTAGCAAGTACCTGGTAACTGCAAAAATAGAATTTCTACGTGCCCTGGACGTTATCCAAAAATTCCCCAAAACGTAGAAACATGGAATCACAGGCTGGTTTGGGTTGCAAGGGGTTTTAAGGATCACCCATTCCACTCCCTGCTAGGGGCAGGGACACCTTCCACCCTCCCAGGGTGCTCCAAGCCCTGTCCAACCTGGCCTTGGACACTTTCAGGGATGGGGCAGGCACATATTTTTCTGGATAACCTGTGGAAGGGGTTCCTCCTTCTTCCCTGTGCTCTTGGACTGATTTTTTTTTTTTTTTTTTTTTTTTTTTTTTTTTTTTGGGACGAGAATAGCAGAAGTTTATAATCCCAATCAGTTTATTTTCCTTTCCCATCCCTCACCACCACTGCACAAATTAGGAGCCCCCAAACTGAAACTAAATAAACAAGGTGATCTCTTCCACAAGGTGATGTCCCCATGGGCCTTTCCTTGGAAAACCACATCTAAATGTAATTCCAAACTCCTGTCCAGGTGTTTCATGAAAAAGGGACAAAGCAGGGAAGGAGTTCTCCCAGCTAACTTTTGGAGGGGATCCCAAAGCCAGCAGTGTTTTTCCTTACAGGATGCTTGGCAAAGGGTGTATTTTCCTGGAAAGCAACAGGCTTTCAGTAAACTCCTGAGCTTGGCAGGATGTGGGGAGAGCAGGGGATGGGAATGGCAGGACAAGACACTGCAGCCAGGACAAGAGCATCCAGACCATCCTACTGCACCAGGTCAGATTGCTCCAAGGCACAGATAAAAATGTAGGGAATGATTCAGAGGTGATTTGCTAATACGGGTGTTTCAGATCTTAACAGTGCTCAGAGAGGCTGTGGCTGCCCCATCCCTGGAATGTTGCAGGCCAGGCTGGATGGGACTTAGAGCAACCTGGACTTGCAGAAGGTGTTCCTGTCTGTGGCAATGGGATGATCCTTAAAATACCCCCCAACCCAAACCACTCCATAAAAACCTGTATGAAACCTAGCTTAATTCCAAATGCAAAAATACAGCCAGAAATTATTCCTCTCATCATCCCAGCTAAGACAACAAAGCCTAAAAATGCTAGGAAAACACTCTTTATCCTCACAACTGTGCAGTTTCCCTTGGCACAGCCTAACCTTGGAGAACCAGGATGAGCTGGACAAGCGAAGGAGTTCCAAACACCCGAGTTTTGCCTAACAGCTCAGATATTCCCTTGATTCAGCAGGGAAAAAAGAAACCCACTCGTTTTCCTGGTCAATAAATGTGATTTCTCCTTTTCTATCTAAAAGCAGAAGCTTGACATAAAAGCTCTTTAATAAAACCTCCGGGAGAGGCACTGGCAGCTGTGTGCCGTTATTGTGTCCACGGCAAATCCGGCACAAAGCAGGAGCTCAGCGGGGCTCCGGGAGGGTGAGATCCACACTTAACCCCTGCACACATTGTTGCTCCATTTCTTCCCATCTCCCTCCATCCTGGATCTGTCAGGAATGTAACAGGCCATTTTCAATCTAAATCTTGTTATGGATTAATAAGCAAACGCTTTCGCGCTTATTATGCAATTTATCATGAGGAAAATTGTGCTGGGCTCCTCAAGGCTCCACGCTGATCCCTTCATTTATTCCCTGCTCTTTGTGGGGAGAGCCAGACTAATCTTCCTGACAGCTAAGGGTGGAATCACACCAGCAAAAGGACTTGCTGAAGAGCTCTGGTCACTTGGATCCTGGAAGTCGGGATTTACATAAAACCAGGCTTAGGAGAGGCTTTGGGAAGGGAGAAGGTGGTGGTGCCTCCTGTCACACTACAAGGAATAACTGGAGTTCAGACAAAAAACAACAGTAATCCAATTTGTCCATATTTCTCCTGCCAACACAGGGCAAGGATTTGTTCTTTACATGTTGAGGAAATTAAAGCTTCCATAAAATGGGCAATATCTACCTTAGAATATTGTCAGATCCCTCAACAGGGATGGATGTAGAAACACTTCTGGGACTGAAACAGCTCCTTATTGCAGGTGCCACTTAAATTCTGTCTGTCAACAAACATTTCATGGAATCCTGGAATGGTCTGGATTGAAAGGAACCTTAAGGATGTCATGGGCATGGGCAGTGGAAGGTGTTTCCACTAGCCCAGGTTGCTCCACGCTCCAGGAGGAGCAAGCTGGTCCAACCTGACCTTGGACGCTTCCAGGGACAGGGCAGCCACAGCTTCCCTGGGAATTCCATTCCTCCTCACCCTCGCAGCCAAGAACTCCTTTCCAGTACCCACCCTCTCCTTGCTCTTCTCTCCTCCTCCCACCTTCCTGCCCAGCTCCCCAGGGTGTAATGCAGGTACCCACTTGGCCAGCTGCTTCTCGGCGTCGGCGCAGAGCTCCAGCAGCCCCATGAGCACGGCCGACACGTCCATGTAGGGCTCCCAGACGGTGAAGCCGCGGCCGATGAGGTCGATGGCGGTCCTGCGGATGGTGCTGTGCGCCGGCAGCCGCGCGCTGGGCGGCTGCAGCAGCAGGAACGTCAGCGCCTTGCCTGCAGGGGAGGCACGGCCCTGAGCACACCCAAGTGCCAGCCCTGCCCCGGCCAGCCCGCCCCGGGACACCCTCTGCTGTCTCTCCAGCACAGCATTCCTGCTGCCCAATAACAGTAAATGGATTTTGGGGGAAAAAATAGGAGAAGTGGACATGCCTAAGTAATTCTGAGAAACAGATCTTAAGAGGGAAGGGGAGAGAAACATCCCAAACAACTTTGCCAATCCTGAATCCCCATCCAGGTCCTGCACATTTTGGAAATACTTATTAATATTTCATTTAACAGCCTACTTTTAAATCAAAGCAATTATGTACACATAAAAGGAGGAGGGCTGAACCGAGCAATGCCTGGCCGAGAATTTATCATTATCTCTCCATCATTATTTATTACCCCTTGATACTGTTTCTTGTGGTGAAGATAATTACTGATTTTATCAGGTTTTTCTTGTCCTCAACAAGTTGCTTGTTTTGTTTATTAAACAAGCCTCCCGTTGTTTTTCAGACTGGGAAAAGCCAACGGAGTTTTTCCAGTTCATTCACACCAACCAATCCCGATCCCCAAAATTCCTTCCTGTTGTGCCACCAGGTGGATGTTACACCTCCAACTCCAACCCTTATTAAAAACGTGCTTCCTCAAGCATCACTCCAATAAAACTCTCCCACCTTTCCCCTCACACACCAGCACCAGCAGCACTGACCCAAAGCCCTGGTGCTGCCGGGTCCCCGGCCGGGACGTCTTTGTTTAAAGCTTTGCCTCAGCTTAAGCAAAGGAATTAATATTGACAAAAACATCCCGGCACTAATGAGTTGTTCGTTAGGGCAATAAACATGTCACATTAGAGTCAGCGCAGCCACGAGGTAATTAGCCCTGGAAAAGCTCGGCACAGCGGGGCTGGAATATCCTGGGATGATGATGAGCATCCCTGGACTGCCCATTTGTATTCTTGAGACAAAAATTCAGGTGTGACTCACTGGGCACAATTCCTCGGGCAGTCCTGGAGCTCAGGGAAAGCCGTTCCCGTATTGAGTGGTATTAAAATAGAATTTTAGCCCAGGTGTTTCATTCTGCATTGCACATTTGCTCCTTATATCGCTTTATTAACCCAGAAAATGCTAAAATTTACCCCCAAAGTTAAAATTTATCACTCCTTTTCACTGCACAGGAGCCCCCAGATTCCCAAAATGTCTCTCCTTGCAGAATCTCTGCGAGCACACGGCTCCAGGCAGCCTTGTTATCCCCAGTTTGCCAATGGATTTTTAAAAATGAAATTATTTGCTTGGGAAAATCAATAGCCCTGGAAGGAATGAGACACTGAGAACTCTGATCAAGATCCAACTGAATCCAAATGATGGACTCCAGAAATAGGATTTAACTTGATTGTGACCTGTTCTAGATTTTTTTTCCCCTGATTGTCCACAGAGAGACAGAAACTTGGAGAGCTGGGTTAAAATTCCATCTCTCTTCCTCTCCTTCTGCTCCTGGCCCAGTGAATTTTTAGTCTTTTACTATTTTTATTCCAGATCTTCTCTCATGTATCAAATCAAGTGATTTTTCAGGCCTAAGTTAAAAATCACTTGTTTTTTGCATAATGATTTTTGGGTATTTTCCCGATTCCAATCAACTCCCATCTGGAATTGCTCCAGGCCAGGTTGGACAAGGCTAGTGGGAGCTATCTTTGCCCTCGGGATGGAGCAGCCACAGTTTCTCTGGGAATTCCTTCCCAAAATCCCACCTAAACCTCCCCTTTTCATTGCAGGACGTCTCCTCTGCCATCCCTCTGTGCCAGGGCCTCCCAGACAGCAATTCCTTCCCAAAATCCCAGCTGAACAACCCACACACTTATCAAGGCAGGGAGATCTCTATTTCTGTTCAAAATTCTGCTTGCTTCCCCTCCTGCCCAAAACTGCCAGGAATTTGGGAAACTGCAATGGCAGAGGAGTCTGAGTTAGGAACTGAACTGCTGGCTGGCTTATGGAATCCAGACTCAAAATATTTCTAGAGAATTCCACCCTCTCCAAAAGGCACACAATGACAGTTCTGTGTCAGTGGAAGGCAGAGGAACACCCTGCATGTGATGGATTTCTGGCTTGTCCAGAGAAGCTGTGGATTCTCCATCCCTGGCAGTGTCCCAGGCCGGGCTGGGCAGGGCTTGGAGCAGCCTGGGCTAGCGGGAGGCATCACAAATAACCAACAACAAATCAAACAAATGCAGTGCAAGTGCTCAGGTTTACGTGGGAGGAGCCTAAAGCAAGGCAGAATTCCGGCAGCTCGCTCCATCAGCACCGATTCCTTGGCAACCTCTTCCTGCCCGTTCCCTATCCCAAATGCTGCTCCCCCTGCCACCAGGGGTACTCACAGGTGTGCCGGGCCAGGGAGTAGTTGGATCCAGCGCTGGTGAGGCCGAAGCCCTCGGGGATCTGGCTGGAGCTGCGGGGCCGCGTGAGCAGCTTGGGCGGCTCGATCTCAGCGCCGAACTCGGCGCCGATGACGCCCAGCAGCACGATGGCTGTGGCCTGCTTGCGCCTCTCCTCGTAGGACGTGGACACCTTCTTGGGCTGGGGGAGCCCAGACAGGCAGCCTGCAGCCAGGAAAGAAGCCCAAAGGAAGGGGGTGTTATATTGCAAACGGTGTTTTCCAGAGAAAATGAAAAAGTGAAGCAGATGAGTCCTGTCTCTGCAACCGGCAGGATTTTCGGGCAGGGAGATGATTCCGTTTACCTCTAAAAACCTCCAGATGAGTCAAAATATCCCCTCAATACCTGCCAAGAACTCATGGGGGGAAAAAAGTCACCAGAAAACTCCCTAATTTCCAGGTTTGTTTGCTCAGTGATAAAAGATCCATGGTATTCTGAGTTCATCTAGTGATTTTTGGGTTGCCTATTGCTCACTTTCAACTGACAAGTTGCAATTTTTCTTGGTTTTAAAAGATGGATTTTTTTCAGGGTTAAGTTCTTTGCATTATGTATGATATAAAAACATCTTTTTGATATAGGATCTATCACCATATCCAGCTTCCTATTAAACTTCAGGATAACAGTCCACACCATTAAAGCCAAACTGATATTTTCATACAGTAAATTGTCACCTATGGTATTTTAACGATGGGACAAAGCCACAATCATGAATTTTACATAAAAGTGAAATATGCATTGTTAGTTTAATATAGCCAGGGATTCTGAATTCCACTAAGCAGAAGAGATTTCTTTATTTGGAATAAAATCCCAAAACCTTAGAAGAAATCACTGAAACAAAACCACAGTCACTTATTCTGACAAATCAAGTCCACTCTTACCTAGATGTTAATTTCCAGCATCCTGGGAAATTCCCTACCATTTGTGCGTCAAAAATAAGGAAGTTTTAACCTCTCCCAAGTGCTGAGTTGGGAGGCATCCCCTGCCATGGGCTGAGGCTGGTGGGTTAATGCATGTCTCTGCTAATGACAGAGGGGTTCCAGAGGAAAAGAAGGAAGTTAACCAACGTCAGGAGCTGTGGTCAGGCAACCCCACCAGCCAAAAGGGAGAGAAAAACAAGGGAAAGCTTAACAATGGGAAGGGAGGGAAAAAAAAGGGAAAAAATCAATAGCAACTGCCTTTGGAGGAAGAAGGATAAAAAAGGCTGGAACAAAGCAGGGAAGGGAACAGTTGGGAACAGTCCAACATTTGGATGTGTCCCACTGGATGTCACACCCTAGGGTGGCCTCCTGCAGCTTCCAGGTGCTCAGGAGACACCTGAGGTGGGATTGAACTGGCCCCCAGTCCCTCTCCAGGATGGTTTATCCTGTCCCAGGTGCTCAGGACACACCTGAGGGGGGCTGAATGGGCCCTCAGCCCCTCTCCAGGATGGTTTATCCTGTTCCAGGCTCCCTGAGCACAGGTCTGGCTGCAGATCCGAGCTCCCTGGGAGCAGGAGCACAGCAGATGCTGGAGCAGGGCTGTGGGATGCAGATCAATAGCCAGACCCCAGCCCCGGCAGGGAAGAAAGGAAAAGCCAACACATGTGCTGCTTCCAGGAGGAAATTAAACACTGCAGGGCTTCCCCCCACATCCAGAGATTACAGCAACACCAAGTTAACCCTTTGCTACATCCCTGAGGAGCATCCCTCAGATTACGGAAGAGATTTTAAGGATCACCCCATCCTGCCCCCTGCCATGGGCAGGGACACCTTCCATTAGCCCAGCTTGCTCCAAGGCCCGTCCAACCTGGCTTTGGACACTTCCAGGGATGGGCAATCCTCAAGTTCTCTGGCCAACAGAAGCTGTATCAAGAGAATTTTCATGTATCAGCCTGGAATGGCAAAAAAATTCCTTCTGGGAATCCGCAAGCTCCCCTTGATCTGACCTTCATTCACTGTTTTCCACTGGGAAAGCTCCCAGGCTTGGGCTGGGGATCAGGAGCTGAGCTCCTTCCTGCTGCCAAGACACCACTCTTTATTAACCCCACAAGAAATTCCAACCAGGACCGGGTGAGAAAGATCCACAGTGCTCCATTAGCAATCTGGAATGTAACAGCTTGATCCTCACAGCTGCAGCAGAGGATTTTCTGCCTCAAAAAGAAAACAACCCCCCAAGATCCCCCAAACCTGCCAAAACTCCAAGAAATTAAAAACTAACCAAGGAAATCCCTCAAATACAGCAAAATCCATCCCCCTGGAAACCTCTGGACAGGGGAAAAATGCTGCTTAGATAGAAGGGGATAAAAACTCCTTCAAATTTGATTTAAGAGGGGGGGTTTTGTTGGTTTTTTTTTTTTTTTTTTAATTACTAGGGGAAGCCCTCAATTAATGGGAATGATTTTCCCCAACTGAACTGCCAGGCAGAATTTCTGCTGGAGTAACACCTGGAAGAGGAGCCCTTTCATTTGGCCACGAAAATTTGGTATTTTCTCCCTGCACTGTGCCTCCCTTTAATCACGGCAAGGGCTGACACACAGATCCATTTTCCTGACAGGACGCTTGATCACCCTATCACAAGGAGAAAATTAATAACCTCCAGCAGGTCTGTGTGGAAAACAGAAGCTGCAATGCCAGAAGGACAAAAACCATCGGGATTTGAGCTGGAAAAATCCCAGTTCAGGGTGAGAAAAACCAAAATAATCCTCGGTATCTCCATTTGTAAGCACGGAAGGCCTGGAAATGCAGCGAGCAGAGTGGGGGAAACGTGCCCAAATTTCCATGGTTTCCCAGGCTGCGGGCGATCGATGGCCGCGGGGTCAGGCTGCAGTTAACACTTTGGAGCACTCAGCTCCCCTTAATTGGCTTTGCACACTTCTGGGGGAAAATTAATTTCAGCCCAGCTTACAATAAAAGGATTAAAGGCCCAGTAAGTTCTCTGGGTTTAACTGGCAGAGGAATGGATGGATTTGGGATAAGGCGGTTTGAGGAGAGGTGCACTCTGCCTTTGCAAGCTGAGGGTACTCCCAAGGACACAGCCAGGAATCAATCCTAAAATCCAACCCAGAGGGCGTTTGATCCACCCAATCCATGTCCAGCCCTGCTCTGAACAGCCAGAGAATCCCCTGAGGCCAACCCACCCACCTCAGGGGTGCAGCTACACAACACTTCCATCAGGATCAGCACCGGGATTTACTCACGGCATGACACGTGCAGAAAAGAATACCTGGGAATACACAAACACTGGGAATAGAGGGTGCAAATGGAATCAAATTATTTGCTCAACACACAGCGAGTCTTGAGGACTCTCTCCAAATAAATCAGAAATGAAAATACCATCTAGGAATCCCAGTGACAGGGACCACAAGGAAAATGCAGGAAAATGGGGAAATCTTTTATAAAACCTGTGGTTCCTCATCATCAACCTCTAGTCTCTGGATTGCTTGGAAGTGAGGCCATTCCTACATCCACAGCTCCCTCAGCTGGCCCAGCAGAGAAGGGGCCCTGGGAGCCTGGCAAGGGAGCTGGAATGACACCAAGAGGAATTTTGGGAATTTCTCCCTAGCAGCCCATCCTGAAAAAACAGGGAAATGTCAGAAGTCAAGGAGCCCTTCCCTGTGCCTGGGAATTCTGACATCCAGGAGCTCCTGTTTTAATGAGGGAGAACCAAACCTGCATTTCAACCAAGACACAACATGGGAAATCCAGATTTGGACTGGTTTTACTGGAGCCTTACCTTTATCTAGAGAGATCGGGAATTCAGCAAGGAGTTTCTCATTCATTAATTATTAATCCTTATTAATAGCTTATTAAATCCTGTTAAAAATATTCTGTCTGCCACAATAATTGAGTGCCAATTACTCATTTCTAATAAAACGTAGTGTCAATACAGTCAGTGCTCTGGAATACCTGGAATTCTAAACTGGGAATAATTTAATGGCAGAGCTCTTTTAAGTGCTGCGAGTTGTCATGCATTATTAGAAATTACAACCTAATTTCTTTAATTGCAGGTAGAAGATGTGCTTTTGCACACAGAAAATGAGTATTTTTGCAGTCATTCCCATCTCCTGCAGTTTACTGGAATTTTCTGCTCCCTTTTATGAGGGAATATTTCACCCTGCTGCAGCATTTGGGAACACAAAATGGGTGAGGATGATGCAGGGATTCCAGGGAAATAGGCAGAGACAAAATGGATTCTGTGCTGCTCGGATGGGGAATATCAGGCACCTTGGATCCAGGTTTTAAAGCACTGCCTCCATCCATCAAAATTTCCTTCAGAGGGGACATTTAAGGGATGATAATCTCAATTTTTCAAAGATCTGTTTATTGATAACTGGATTTCAATATAAAGAGCTTTCAGACCAATGATCTCTAATGCTTAAATAAACTGGATTTGAACTTTAGTGACATTTCCCAACAGGATCACTTGGCACAGTGATGAGCAAGACTTAATTTGGAGTAGTTACAGCCCAAATTACAGCCAAAACAAAAAACCACAAAAATAGCACTTCCCTGCGCCTTTTTTTTCTTTTTAAGCTTCCATCAGATTTCTGATGTGCAGGAATGGGATTTTGGAGCTCCAGAGTCGTTGGCAGCAATTTACCTACAAAAATTTACCTACAAAAATGGACCCACCAATCAAGAAATACCATTTCCAAAGTGATTGAATGGAACCAACTCCTCAACTTCTCTTTTAGCAAGGAACTACAAGATGTTTTCAAACCTGCACAGTCCAAGCAGGAGCTCTCCATCCCTTCCCATCCCACTCCTGGAGCTGGACAGCCTGCAGGAATCCCAGCACCTGTTCCAGGGAGCCGAAGGACAAGCCAGGAGCACACACACTTGAACATCACAACTCTCTGAGACCCCAAAAGGAAAATGCAGGAAACCTGGGAAGCTTTCAATGCTTCAGCTCAGGAAAGCATCCCACCAGAGCGTTCCTGCCTCATGGCCCTGAGCCAGCAGGGTAAAACAACAGGAAAAATGCTTTCAAGACAGAGGCACAACTTTTCCCAAGGAAATAAGCATTTTTCAGAACCTTCCCCTGGATCAGGCTGCTCCAAGCTGGCCTGGAACACTTCCAGGGATGGGGCAGCTGCCGGGCTGAGCTCCCAGCTCTGCTCCAACGCTTCCCCCTTAATTGGAAACCAGCCCCAAACTGGGTTTGTGGGGTTGGGAACTTCCCTAACGAATATCCCCAGCGGCCGATGCTGATCCCGCAGATGTCCAGCCCCAAAGCCCTCTGGAGCTGAATGGGGCTTACTGGGAGACATCTGCTTCCCTGGCAGATGCCCACAGCTTCCCAACACAGGCTTTGCTGCAAAACCCCCTTCTCCTGAGCCATATTCCTTCAAAAAGGAAAAAAGGAACAGAGTGTGCCTCATAATTTCACGCTTTCCCACTAACAGCTGCTTGCAAACAGCAGGAAGCCAAACTCTCTGTTAATTTGGATACAATTACATCCTGGATATTCCCTCAGGTTCAGGATTCCTGTCAGCACACCCCAAAACTCCCTCGAAGCCCAACTTCTCCCTGTTAAATACCGTGTCCCTGCACTCACATTCCATTTCCAACTGTAACAGGACCCAGCAGAGGGGCGAGTGGCTCTACATTTTCGCAATTAGCATCTGAAAGGCACCGAGGTTTGGACGACAAACCCCCCCCCCCTTTTTCAGGAATGGTCACACAATGATCCATGAGGTGCTGGATGGGTTCCAGTAAGTGGTTAAATACAAATTCAATGCTTTTTCTCCCTCTGCCAGTGGGTCTGGGAGTCACAAAGTGCCCGTGACAGGTTTTGGGAGGTGCTCAGCTCCAATGGAACCTCCTGAAAGGAAAACCTAGCAGGAATTTTGTGTGGTTTCTGAGCTGGGGCTGCCAGATGGTGCCGTTTGTTGTGGAGCTCCAACCCAGCCCGGATTTTGGAAAACAGGAGGGACGCAACGGGAACCAGCACCTGCTGCTCCCCCTTTGCAATCCCTCGGGCAGCAAGGAAGAGAAACTTCCAAAGGAGCCACAGAACTCAGGGTTATTAAAAATTCAAACTGCTGAAGGCTCAACAGGAGCAGCAGAAATGGAAAAAAAAAAGCACCTGCTGTTTGTTGCAGTATTTTCTTGGGAAAGATTTGATTTCTTCGAGTAAAACAAGGGTAATATCACCCAGAACAAATGATAAATTGCTTTGGGGTTAATTTTAGATTATTTCAGTTAGGTGGAACGAAAATCAGGAAGTCTATAAATTACACAATAAAATGCAATTCAAAATGTACCTGGAATAAGCCAATTCACCAAATTCCCAAATTCTGACTGCTGGAGCCAGGAGAATTTATGCCCAACTGGGAAAAAATGCTGCTGTCCATTTGAGAATTATTTAAACAAAAGATCTGTTCTATTTTCAGTCTTCCAAAAAAGTCTTTCAGGCATTCAAAGGAGATTTGAGGACGGACTGAATTTTCTAAATAACTTCTAAACTGTTGAAAAGCCACTAGAGTGTATTGAGGATTTCCAAGGCAATCCTCAGCAGCTCAGCTAAAATGTTTCCCTCTCCCTGTGTTCTGAGGTGCACATGATCTTTTTAAGAAACTATCTCGAAAACTGGAAGCTTTTGGGGAATCCCAAGCTGGAAAAGATCCTATTGAGCACCACACATCAGCAAATGCCATCAACAAATATTGGTTTTAATGGGACCATCAGAGAAAGAATCTGAGGTGAAGTTGTCTCAAAATTCTTATTTTTCCCTCTATTCTCCCAGTGCAAGCCTCACTGTATCCCGCTGAACCCAAAATTCAGGATACAGCACCCTCAAATCAGATCTCTCACCAGAATCAATTATTTAAGGAACAGTTATAAAGAATTATAAAGAATCACAGCAAGCCTTTTTTTTTGAAGAACTACTGTGGCTTGTGGGCAGATTTAAGAGCCCCACATGTATTAAGATCGATTTTAGTATGATTAAAAGAATATTAAAATAATTCAAATGAATTATCTTGATGACATTAATGATCCCAATGCTCACCTGCTGCAATGTCATCATCAACCAGGTCGTGCTCCTCCTCCTGCACTTTGGCTTCTGTTCCTGAGGGATCTGGTATGGCAGTCGCAGTCTGAAGAGCTTCTGTGGTCACTCCAGCTGCAGGGAACAACCCAACACCCCAAAATCAGGGACTGGGGAAAGAACTCCCTGTGTCCTGCAGCAGCTAAACTTCATCTCATTCCTTCAGCTCCTGCCTCGCTTTGGGCTCCTCCAACCTCCAAGATGCTCAACCTGATCTAGAAATAGCAAAATGGGAGATTTATTTGGCTTTCTGGGGCTAACATGGTTTATTCCCCATCCCTGGGAGTGTCCTAGGTCAGTCTGGAAAAACCTGGTGTGGTGGGAGATGTCCCTGCCCGTGCCAGCCCGGAGCGTTCCGGACTACCACGACATCCCTTCAGTTCTGTGCTGCCACACTGCAGCTTTTTCCTTCCAAACAAACCACAATTCACCTGCACTGAGAGAATTTTAGGAATATGGGAAACAGAATGAATTTTTGGGCAAAGAGGAGCTCTGTGCAGAGCTGCCATCCATCCATCTCCTCCCCACAGCTATAGCAGCCCATGAAACAAGAGCCACATTCCAGCTGCAGGAATTCCTGCTCCAGAATATCCTGGATATACCTGGCCCCACACCAAAGGCAAGGAATAGTTACACTGATCACAGTAAATCTAGAAAAAAGCAAACTAAAACAGGGATTTGGTATTCAAAGGAATTCCTTCCAGAGGATAATTTAATTCATGGAATCTGACACCAATCTGAATCTGCTGGACCCAAAAAACATCTGATTTTTGCCCCCATATCAGTATTTATTAGTTTATTATTAATAATTTATGTCCCAATATCAAATGTCAGAACTGAGAGGAGTGGAGGATGTAGGACAAAAGGAATATTTCTTTATCTTTCCTATTGCCCTCCCTCTCCTTCTAGCAGAAAGTGAGACTTGTGAAGTCTGTTATATGCCAAATAATTCCATAATTCCTATTCCCTTTGATTCCTCCAACTCTGTATCCTTAATTCCAAGAGTTTCAACACTTACCACAAAAACCTAATCCCAGTTTGTTACTTTTGACCCACTGGAAAGGTTTCCAGTCTGAGCTCAGAGAAACTCAAACCACATCCTAACACCCACGGAATTCCTGCATTCCATGAAGATTTGATACACTGATCAGACACTCTGAAGACAGCTGGTAAATAACAGAGACCACATTTTCAGGGGGAAAAAAAAGCTCATTTTAAGGAAGATGTGGAGACATTCTCATTGCAGGGAATATCTGTGCATTCCCTGGAGGCATGGGACACCCTTTGCAGGAGGCATTCAGAGACCAGGACTGGATGGATTTTTGGGAATGTGGGGCTGCCAAGGCCCTTTCCTGCTGGAACCCCGGAGGCTGAGGACTTCAGGCTTTCTGTGCTAAAAGGCACTGATCCTCAAGCAAGGTTGCTCACGACCTGAGGCCATGGGGAAGGCTTCCAAAATTGAGTGACAGCACTGGGATTATGGGTGTGTAGTTTGTATTTGTGTAATATCACAAGGTGGAAAACTTAGGATTTAAGGTTTTAGTATATAGTAATTTATATGGGACAATATGGAGGATTTTGGGTGTTGGCTAAGTCCTTTTTCACCTTATTCTTCATGGGTTTGGGACGGTGTTCTCTAATTGGGTGAAAAGGTCCACATTGCAGACCTTGTGCGGTCAGTTATTGGGTTAAAAGTCAAAATAATCTAGGTGTCACCTTGTTATTGGACAAAACATGCTTAAATAACCTTGGAAAGAGTTAGAGACAGAGCCATTTCCTACCTTGCTGGCTAGAACTCACAACTGGCGATGCTGTACTTTAGATAAGAATTAACAGACCCCTGAGTCTGCACACAAAAGCTTCGATCCCATCTCTCGGGGAAGAGAAGAGGATCCAACCCTCCCGGTTTCCCCGCTTCCCCGCTGAGGGGCGGCTCCTTACGGGAGATGACGCTGTCCATGTACTGGGGCAGGTAGGGAGCCCAGGTGTCGATGGTCTCCTTGCGGCCCGCCTGCTCGATCCTGCGCAGCTCGGCCAGCAGCAGCGCCTGCGCCGCCTCCCGCACCTGCAGGGCACGGGGACAGCACACACGGCTCACTAACACACCTGCATTCCCACCGACCACACCTGCACCAGCATTTCCTGCCATCCTGGACAGCCTTAGACCAGGCTTCGACCAGAAAATATCCCCAGAGCAGGAATAAAGACCGCAGAGAAAGAACTGTGTGGGGGTTTTTATGCAAAGGGAAAATTTAACCTGTGGGAAATGGATTTGTAGAGGATTCTCAAAGCCTGACAGAAGGCTCACGTAGTCTTGTGCATCTATGTGCAAACTCTGAGATAAAGTGTGCTGACTTAGAAAGGCCATAGGATAGGACAGACATTGTTGAGAGAGAGACTGAACTGGAAACAAGTTTCAAATGATGGCCTTGCAAATAGACCAGATATTTTTGAGAAATAAAACTATGAAAGGTGCATTGTGGGGTAATTTTAGATGATTAGCTTAGAAACATTAGCAGCATTGTGTGGCAGAAGCTGATAGGCAAATACCCACTTATTAATCAGGAAATAGTTTGGCTTCTGATTGTGATGGCGTGAATTGTAACATCTGTACTGCCTCACCCTTCTCATGAGACTGAAAATGGAATAAAAGTCTTTAAAAGACCTCTCAGGAGGCATCTCTGGGTCAGAAAAAGGGTTTTTCTGACATTAACCACCCAAAGACAAGAGCAATCCCAAAATCCCGAGGCTGAACTGACCTCCAGGCAGCGATCCTGCCACCGGCGTGCCAGCATCTCCAGGAGAGGAGGCCGGAACTTCTCCAGCCCCAGCAGGTCCGGGAGCATCACGCAGTGCATAGCAGCCAGCTGGCTCCAGCCTGGGAAAACACAGCAATGAACACACCTCCAGTTCAGGGAAATTGATTTGTGGTGACATTGCAGAAATAAATTACAGCAAACTCATCGGAATTACCCCCTCAAGGATCACATGGGGAGATTTTCTGGCCTGATTTAAAGTTATGCAAATATATCCCAGCACACTTTGCCTGCTATCCTTATTTTCCACCTGAATCTTTATTTTAACATACTTAATGCAGGTGAATTCCTACTGCAAATCTGCAGTTCTGTGTAGGTGAAACCAGAACAAAAATACAAATAGAGTTCAAATAACACATTGCGTAAAAATGCTTCTGAAATACTCCATATTATGTTAAATACAAGTCCAATATTATATTCAAATCTCCATCAACACCAAACCTCAGGTTTAAGTGGTGTGAAACTGATTTTTTTTTTATTAAAAGCCAACAGGAAACCCTACCCCACGTACCCTGTGTTCAAAGAAGAACTGCTTTAGAAATCAAATAAAAATAACAATGGGAAAGGATTTTAGCTGAAGTAAAAGGTTAAGTAGAAAAGTGAGGAAGGAATACCTTCGTTGACTAAGAAACAGGAATGGAAAGCAGAAGTGTCAGAGTGCCCAGATTCCGTGCTGGAAGCAGCAGCAGGAGCAACTTGCAGAGGAAAGAAGAAATAAAAGAGAAAAAAAGAGGGAAGTGAGGAGAGCAGCAGCAGAAAAACAGATTAGTATCACTGGAGAATGGAAAACAAGAGGAAGCTGTGATGATCTTCAACTGAAATGTTCAACTTAAAAATTATACTCGGCTTCAAAATAATATTCAACTCAAAATAATACTCAGCTTCAAAAAAATATTCAACTTAATGAGAATTCCAGGTTTTCCAAGAAGGAAGAGGCAGACATGCAGCTGCAGAGGAACATGGAGACAGTAAGAGAAACTGGGATGTTTTGAAAAGACGAAAGTACATCTAAATGAAGTGATTTTTAAATATGTTTTTAGGCAGGTGGGTTTGGTTTGACTTTATGCTTGACTATAAATTAAAAACCCAGGAATTTTGCTGCTTCTTCCTGTGCTTTTCCCATATTTCCATAGATTTGGAATTTGTACTAAAAACAAATTATAGCTGCACAAACCCACCCCAGACTGAAACTAAAGCTTCACTCCAGAATTTTTTGCTGGAGGTGCTCACTTTCTTCCAATGTGAGGAGCTGCAGCCAGCCAAGGAGTGATCCTGGGATCATTCCCAGAGAAACACTTTGGGATGAGTCTGTAGAGCCTTTAGTTCCAGGCTTTAAGCCTCCTCAAAGCTAGAATGTTTGGGAGCACTTGAAGCAGGCAAAAACTCCCTGGCAGAGAAGGATGTCACGGCAGAATCAGCACCTTGCATTGATTCTTAAACAAGTCCTAACCCCCAATAATTTCATTGAGATTAACATCACGTTACTACATTACTAATTCCACAAAGTGATTTTATCTCTTGCTACCGAGGTGTTAAATTCAGAGCAATGAGCTGGAATAACAGACCCAAGGGTTGCAAAGGAAGTGGTTTTTACCTTGTTTGATTTGCCCTTGTGCTGCATGGCTGGACATGGGCGGGGGCGGCTTCACCTTGGCCATCTCGGGGGTGCCTGGCCTGGGCGGCCTAAACGTGAAACACCCATGGAGACACGCATCAGCTCCAGCCCCAAAGGCTCTGGGAGCCATTCAGGGCAAGCTATACCAAATCCAGCTCTAGACTAAAGTCACAGGAGTGTTTGTGGTACCTGGTGGGGCCCTTCTTCATGTGGTCCCCGATGAAGGTGGCGTTGGTCATGCTCATCAGAGTGTTGGCCAGTGAGATGACGGATAGCAGGTGCTGCGTGGTGACGGCGCGTGACACTCCGTAGGTGCCCTTCCCCAAGCCCTCCGTCACCGACATCTTCCTGCCCAGCTCCTCCAAGGCTGCCTTGCCCACGGGCTGGTTGTAGCCAGGGAGCATCAGAGACATGTGGCCACCTCGAGAGAGAAGGCCGAAGGACACGGAGCAGTGCGGCTTCAGCATCCCCAGGCGATCCAGGCACAGCTCGTCCAGCACGGAGTTCAGGCCCCAGGCGTGCAGGCAGGACATGAAGAGCTTGGCCGTATCCATGGTTAGATTGTATTCCAACAAAGTCAGAGGCTTGGATTTGCTGGAGCGATATTCTGGGTCACCGTCTTCTCTCCTCTGCCTCATGGCCTCTTCATCCTCATCTTCATCATCCAGGAGGTGCTCCTTGATGTTCTCCTTGATGGTCTCCTTGACCTGCTGGAAGAGTACGGCCGCGCGCTTGCCGGTGAGGAAGGAGCCGCCCTTGTCGGAGCTGCCAGGGGTTTTCTGTAAATTCTCTGGGGACACCAGGGCAGTGTTGGGCCGGGAGGCCTCCTCTGTCAGCAGCTGGATGATCAGCGCCTCCACGTCAAAGAACAGCACGTGGATGTCTGGGTCTGTCAAGTTGGTCTTGATGGCCTGAACCATCAGGGAGTTATGGGAGTATTTTGGTAAATTCCCCTGGAAAAACAAGAGAGCAGATTGAAATCCCCATCAGAGAAGCTGTGGAAGAGCAAAGCTTGAAACACACCCACAAACCACAGAAACTCAACTCACAGATGTTTATAGAAAAACTGAGCTCCCCAGGTGAGCCACAAATTCACATTTCCTTCTCCTGAATCCTGTGAGATTGTAGTTATATTCCAAGGAACAGCAAAATTCCAACCTTTTGCTATTAAGCTTAAAATACATTAAATATTTCACACTTGGAGGATGAACTATGGAATCAATATATGCCATTGGAAAAGAAGCTGCTCAGATTCACCTGCACCTGCAATTAATTACTGCACCACTTGGTCATTCCCCTTCAGTCCATCTTCTTCCTCCTTCCCTCCCTCCCAAGGGGGGAAAAACGGAGGAGGGAGGGAGTGAAGGTGCTATGGGATAAAAGCTGAGAATGTCAGAACATTAACCTGAGTTTTTAAGCATTATTCTCCCTAACACCACCTTCATTCCCAGTACCTCCAGGTACAAATGCAACATTCCCAATTCTGCCTGCGTGCAGCAAGAGCAGCAGAGACCCTGCGCACACTTTTTTTTTAATGGAAATACACTGGTGATGCTCTAAGGAATGTTCTCCCTATGGGAGATTTCTTCTCACAAACAGCAGGTGACAGCACAAGGCAAAGGAAAGGGATAAATGAGAGAAGCTGGAAACGGAGCTCTGCTGCACTCTGCTGACCACGAGCTGTGGCAGGGGAGCTTCGGGCAGGATATTGGGAACAATGCCTCACGGAACAGGCTGTCCAAACCCAGGGCAGGCGGGGGATTTAAAGCCCTGTGGATGTGGCACTTGGGGACACGAGATAGCAGAGGCCTTGGCAGTGCTGGGGAATGCTTGGACTTGATTTTAGAGGGCTTCTCCTGCCTAAACCATTTCACAATTCCAGATTCTGTAACTCAACCTGAACAAAAGCAAAGAGCAGCATATACACTGAAGTAGTATCCTGGACAGCAACACAAACTGGGGAAGAACCGTGTTTAGGTTTTGGAGAGCTCTGGCTGAGAACCTTCTGGTTCCAAGGATGGAAACCTCCCCGATTTCACCTCTGCAAAGACAGAGCACACGCACCTTATCGGAGGCCTCGGAGGCCAGCAGGTTGGTGGCCAAGGTCTGCAGCTTCTGGTGGGCCACGTTCTTGAGGGCGGCCAGGCTGCGGCGAGTCATGGCCTGCTTGAGGTTGACGGCGGGGTGGCTGAGCGCGTCCACGGCGGCCGGCACCGCCTCGTCACAGGCATTCAGGATCTCCACCGCCGTGATCCCCATCACGCACCTGTCCAGAGCGCCTGCCAGGCAGGAAATGGAGCTGTCTCTAACTCTTTCCAAGGTCTTTTAAGCATAAACTATCCAATAACGAGGTGACACCTGGATTATTTATACTTTTAACCCAATAACCAAAAACAAAACGTCTGTGGATTTTTTCACCCAATAAGAAAAACAACCCAAAACCAAGAAGAAGAAGGTGAAGAAGAAGGACTTAGACAACACCCCAAACCCTCCATATTGCCCCCAATATATTACTGTATACTAAACCTCAAACTCTCAGTTTTTCACCCTGTGGTATCACACACTTCTATTCAAACCACACACCCACAACCCCAGTGCCACCACTCAATTTCAGAAGCCTGTTCCATGGCCTCAAGTCAAATGTAGTGCTTGCCTAAGGACCAGTACCCCTCAGAACACAAAGCCTGAAATTCTCAGCTTCCAGAATTCCAACCTAAAAAGATGGCATTTTCCCAAAATTTCCATGAGGTTCAGAACCCCCTCTGTGTGATTCTGTACTGAACACCTGGAACGATAAGCTCCAAATAGAAATGTGCCAACGTGTTTGAATTCCCCCCCTCAGGCACAGCTTTGGCAGCACTACAAGCAGATCTATATTTATATCCCTTAGAAGTGGATTAATTTCCATCTCAGAGCTCACCAGTGTCCATCTGCCAGACGTACACGGAGCCATCGGAGCAGCCCACCACCAGGTAGTCATCGGATGGCCTCCACTTGATCACCTGGATTGGGAAGAGGTGGCGGGATGCCAGCATGATGCACTTCTTCTCCCTCAGACTCAGCAGACCCACGGAGTGATCACTGGCAACAGAGCAAACGCAGTGCTGGACTCTTGCCTGATAAAGGAAAAAACAGAAAAAGCGTCATCATAATGCAGAGGTGGTGTTAAAAAGCTTTCCTCCACTGGGACAAGCAGGGTGACCAAAAGCCCCTTTAATGGACAAAACTCAGGCACCTACATCAATGTTCGAACTCACTGGGAACAGAATTATCTGACCAGAAATTCCCTTTGATCCATCCTTTGCACATCACAAGGAGAAAATGGGTATTAAGACCCATTCAGCTAAGCAAACCCTCAAGTTTTCAATCAATGTCCCTTTGTTCATTAAATTCTATTTATTCAGCCAAATTTCAAGAGGCAAAATTGTCTCTAAACCCTATTTTTAATACAAAAGCTCCCATTTTCAATCCTTTATATAACTAAACATGACAGAAGAAACCATAAATAACAGAATAATCGAGTCTTTTTTGTGAAGCTCTTGCAAGAGCTGGGTCAGTGTTACATCCCCATCATTTCATACTGCATTTCCATTCTCACAGATGACAGAGGTGCTGGAAGGGTGATCCTAGAGAACTTACACTGCAGTTTTCTGGTGGAACGAGCAGCTGGGTGATCTCTCCCCCGTGGACACAGAAGATATGTTTCATCTCTCCTGAGAAGATATCCCAGATGATGACAGAGAAGTCCACCCCGCCTGAGATCAGGTACCGCTGGTCGTAGCGGGAGGAGACCTGGTGAGGGTACAGCAAACACGTCACCTTGTTCCGGTGGCCTCGCAGCGTCCGGTGGGGGGGCCAGCCTGCCAACAGGGAGCACAGGGCAAAAGCACAGGAAAAGAGAAATTCAATACAACAGTCAACTCCTTGTTCTGCAACTCAGATCCCCAAACTATGAAGATAATGAAATATGGAACCCACATGTCCACCAGTGTGAGGTTTTTACCTTCTCTTCTTTGTGTTAGAGTAGGGATTAATACACAGGAGTGGAAGCTGGGTGTCTATAAATTCTTATCTATATTATAGCCTCACGAGATGTGGGCTCTGACTAGCAAGAAAATGGCTCTAACTCTTTCCAAGGTTATTTAAGCATAAACTATCCAATAACAAGGTGCCACCTAGATTATTTATACTTTTAACCCAATAAGTGACCACACAAGGCCCACAATGTGGACCTTTTTATCCAATTAGAAAAAAACACCCAAAACCAAGAAGGTGAAGGACTTAGACAACGCCTTAAATCCTCCATATTGCCCCATATATACTATATACTAAAATCTTAAATTCAAAGTTTTTCACCCTGTGAGAGCACATTCAAACTCCACACCCACAAACCCAGTGCTATCACTCAGTTTCAAAAGCCTGTTCTAGCACCTCAAGTCAAATGCAGTGCTTGCTCGAGAGCCAGTGCCTGTCAGCACAGAAAGCCTGAAATTTTCAGCCTCCAGGCTTCCAACACAACAGCAGCCCAAGCACAACACACAGGAACCCCGGCAGGTTTTTCCCATGGAGATTTCTATTGGCACATCAGCACCCAGCACTGCAGTGACAGGAACGACTCTGGCGCAGACAGGAGACGATCCCTCGTCCTATCTTTGCTCCTGCCTCTCCAAAGCCCCGGAGAAACCCCCCCAGCCGCAAGGATGCGCACACAAGGCAGGCTGCAGGGCTCGCAGCGCTGCAGCGTGCCCGTACCTCGGCGCAGCATGTGCTCCCCCTGCAGCAGCTGCACGATGGCGGTCTGCGTGGCGGGCACGATGACGATGCTGCCGTCCTCGCGGCCGCACACCAGGCGCCCGTGCGCGGGGATGTAGACGCTGGCCGTCACCCGCAGCGGCTCGCTGCCGTGAGGAACCATGCTCAGCTGGTCGATGATCCCCGCGGGACGGGGGCTCAACTGGTCAAAAGCTTCCTGCAGCGAGATGGACGTGCTTGTCTGCAGGCCTGGCAGGAGGAGGGAAAATATTGGCCTAAGGTGGGAGGATTCGAGCCAAGTGGAAGGTGTTGGGAGCTGCAATTGGGTGTTTAAGGTCTCTCCCAATCCACTGTGGGGTTCTCTACTGGAAATGAACTAACTAGAAGAATAATGCTGTGTGGAATCCCTCCAACCTCTCAGGGGAATCCTGCCCTGGAAAGATCTACCACAGTGTTTTCCACCCAGGCTGGAGGAGAACACTTCCCCCGTGGTGCCTTGTACACTGTGTGGTCTGCCCCGGTCTTGTTCTCTCCCCATGCCACTGGTTCTTGTGGTTTCTCCTTTCCCTGCTTCCCCCCTGGTTCTGGTACCCCTGGTGGCCTGCCCTGTGTCCCCTATAGGTCACTGCCCTTTGTACTGCCATTGTGCCCTCAGACCATTGGTTCCTGACCCCTATTTAGACCTGTGCATACACAGCACATGGTCAGGTCTTTGTTCCTGATTCCCTTCAGCATGCTGGAATAAACCCTTGCTGGAACTTTCATACAAAGGCCCTTCTTGCCTCTCCTTGCTGAGCTAGCTGTGGTGTGTGTAATGTGTACACCTGACTGCTTTGCCTGAATCCTCCCCAAGCAGCTTTTCCACAGGAGATGCTTATTGAGAAATAGGTAGCAGCTCCACCCTCTCAAATCATACTGCTACAATGCTAATTAAGATTTTGAGCACATCTGCTAAGATGAAGATACTTCAGCTCCTGCAGGGAGGTAACAAACCCCAACTTTGCCATCTGTGAGAGAACCAGCATGGCTTAATCCAGCAGAACCACACAGAAACCACAAAGATCTGATTACTAATCAGGTACCTTTCGCACCCTCCTGCTGCTCAAGGGTGTCAGGAATGCTCCAAAGGCTGAGTCTCCCTGAGGAGTCCCCTTGGATCAAGAGCCTGTAGGAAAACTCTCTCTGGCCACAGAAGAACCGAGTCACTGGAGGGCATATGAGGAGCTGTTGGAAAAAGAAGGAACAACCTCAGACCATGCACAAAGCACGTGCTCAGCTCCCAGCTTCCTTCCTTTTAAACCAAACCTAACACAGAAACGCTCCAAATAAAGAGATGTACCTGCTTCTCTGCTCTGTCCAACACACTGTACAATAAAGGTGGAATCAAGTTCTCCACTGCTTTCCCCACATCCCTGCGGAATGAATCGCTGGCTGGGAGACAGCTGGGTGGAAGAACAAAGAAAGGAGGAAAATCCCTTGTGTTTAAAGAGAGATTCCTACAGCAGGACATGGATATTGCTCCCACCCTCATGCTCTGATCTCGCGAGGAAGGAAGGAGCTCCCACTTGATTTATGTGGGAATATTCAAGATAAAACACTATCTCTACCCAGAGCAAACACATCTGCACACCATGAAGATGTCAGAAAGAAAGCCTTTGATTTTACTCTTGTCATTTTTAACCTCTTTGATGTCAAATTTTAAATTAATTTTATAGTTTTGTATTTACATGTCTTCCCTTACTGGACCCATATTTCAGTAGTTCTCCAATTAATTCAGTTCAAAATAATCAAAAATTAAATAAATGGAGTAGTCTTTTGTTGAGTACCTGGCTGGTAATTTATAGATGAAACTTCGTCCATCCTCTGTCCATACAATCACTTTATCAGCTGCCACAAAGTCCCCACCAGTCCAGGTCTGCTCATTTTCACTGGGCACTGAACATAAGAGGGAATAATCGCCAGCATCAAAAACCTGAGAGGAAACAGGAAACAAAGTCTGTTGTTATGAACCAATTAATTACATATTAAAATGTCCAGGCAGCAGCTGATCTTGGGTTCAATATCACAGAACCATGGAATGGTTTGGGTTGGAAAAGACTTTAAGGGTCATCTTGTTCCAATCCTGCACCCCCAGGAAGAGATTTGGATTAAGTATCTAGAAATACATGAAATATATAGTAGAGGTACATGACAGAGACTTGGAGCATCTTCCTCTGAATGTTTTCATGCAGTTTAATTGAGATTCCTGAGGGAGAAAGGCCCAGGGGTCCTGCCTTACCCTCCAGTACTTGGAGCACACGACCAGGAGCGAGCGCTGGGTGAAGGCGCAGAAGGAAATGCTCTGGCAGTTCTCGCAGTAGATGGGTTTGGACTCCTCCTCAAACACCGGCGTGGTGTCCTAAACCAAACAGAACCAACACTCAACCAGCTCCTCCCTGCTCCAGCTGAACTCAGGGCCGTGCCAGAGCCCAGGGAAAGAGACTGGGGCACCTCTCCAGGTGCCAGGTGGCCTGTTTCTATGGAAAACCAAAACCCTCAGAGCAGTCTCTATTCCATTCCTCCTCCCAAGCAGATCTGCAGGAGCACGTGGTGTCCTCTTTGGGCACTTAAATCTCTCAGATTCACCAGCAGGACAGATTAGTGGTGCTGACCTTGCAGCCAGGCAGGAAGCTGCAATGAAGCAGATTCCACTCCCATGTCACTCCTAAACAGAACGTGGGTTTTCCTTACTTGAGAAATGTCTTTTACAAGAGTTTTCTGTGAAGAGCTGATTTACCACAGGTCTGAGACCTGGGGCAAATCTCCTTTAAGACTTTTATTCACTAGGACGCAGGAAATGCCAAATAACAGGGAGCTGGACATAATCCCCAGTAATGAATATTCCAAAAAACTGTATGGTCTGCTCAGCAAAATATTAATCCCAATTGCTACATGGTACAAATAAAACACAGATTTGGAAAAATCAGGACATAATCCTATGCTTAATTTGGAAATCAGTTCTCTGAGAAGTATTAGGAATTCTGACGGCAACTTAAATCAGTAAAGGAAAATTCAGTCAGTTGATTTTCCACTGGCAAAGAGGAAAAAGACGATCTGCAGCAGAACATCAGGAACAGAAGCCTCCATCCCACCAGGAAGTGTCACTGATCCAGCAGCCTTTGCCCACCTGCTGCCGATTGACTTCCGAGGTGATGATCCAGACTTTCAGGATGCCAGTCACGGACACGGCCACCACGGTGTCCTCTGGGAAACACAAAAATGGGGCTGAGGCACAAGGACTTACTCACCTGTGCATATCTGAGCATAAATGAAAACCTGATCCAAGCATTCCTGGGGCATTTGCTCGTGAATGGAATGTTTATTTGCGAAGATGCTCGTGGAACTAGGAATACATGAAAGGCATTAGCAGGAAACACTTCATACCAGAGCTCATTTCCAGGTGTTGCAGCAATTTATTTTTTGTGGGGATAGGAGATGACCTTTCCCAGCCCAGGGTTTTGGGAATGCCCAGTTTAGAACTGTTGCTGAGCCTTAACTCAAGAGAGAAGTCCTTTAGTCAGGATTTTCTCCATGCTCCTCAAACCTCTCATCAATTCCAGCCTCCACAACAAGACAGAAATGAAAGGCCACCAAATGAACCCCAATAAGCAGAACAGATGTTCTGTGCTCAGGTGACATTTCAGCCCATGCCAGCTGATCCAGCTGGAGCAGGATTCCCAGAGCAGCTGTGGCTGTCCCTGCATCCCTGGCAGTGTCCAAGGCCAGGCTGGACGGGGCTTGAAGCAGCCTGGGATAGTGGGAAGTGTCCCTGCCGCAAGAAATAATCACCTTGTGTCCTGTTGGAACGGATGATGGTCATGGAGCTGATCCAGTCAGGAGAGATCTTGGAGATCAAAGAATAAAGCACTTCAAGGCTGGTTGCATCCACGACCAGAATTTCAGGATAATGTCCATGGCAGAGGAGCCTCCCTTCCCGCTGCGTGCCGACTGTGAACTGGTAGAACTGCACAGATGGGAACAAACACAAATTAGAATCCATGCAGGACAGGGATTCCTTCACTTCCCAAACCCGTTCTGCTGCCTGCAGGAGGACACTTCCCACTCTGCAATCCCCTCAGCACTCACCTGGATGCCCGTGTGTGCACAGGCCAGTTTGGTGAACTCGATGCACCTCCCATCGTTCACATCCCACAGGCACATCTCCCTAAAACACAGGGACACCACATGGAAAACAGGCCAGGCTTCCAAGCACTTAAACCCCTTTATATTGGGAGGAACTTCATTTGAACCATTTATTAGGGATTACAGCAAGTGTATTTAGAGAAACTCAAAATCAACTGCACTTTCCAGTCCTCCTAAATCCTCCTGTTCCCTGTGAGGATAAATTACAGAACCTGCAGGAGCACAAATGAGCAGATATTACCCCCTCTACAGTACTTTTTAATTTAAAACTTTAGATTCAAATTGAATCAGAATCTGTGAGGTGCTTTTTCCTTCCTTGAGACAGATAAATTCCTGATGAAAACATGTTTTGGTTTTAAATCCAATGGGAAGAGATACCTTTGCCCTGAAATGAGGCCAAGGTAGAAATTCTAAATTTTGACACATTCACCCCTCAAATTCCTTGCTAAAAGGATATTTAGGCAAATCAGTCCCTACCTTTTCTGGATAAAACCCTCTATCTATTTGGATATCAATTGCACAAGAAACCCTTCCTGCTTCCACCTCTAAACTGCTGCTCCATGATTAATAAATAAAACCATCCAAAAATAAAATTCCCATTATTGCAGTTCTGCACATCAATAAACACTTGGAAACTCACCCACTCTCTGATGCACTCACTATATATTGCTTTTCACTGGAAGCTGAGGCCTTGGATAAACAAGTAACTGAGGCCGTATGACCAAAGAGCAGAGCTCTGGGATTGACCTGGCATCAGGGAAAAAAAACAGGGAGTCAAAACCACATAAATGACCAGAATATCCATATCCCAGCTTTCTACTTCATGTGTTATATATCCTTTAATATGTGCAGACACATTTAATTAGCACAGCAACGGATGTATCATCTTGGAAGACTTTCTACTTTACAGAGGAATGAGAATTTTGGGGGGAAATGCATTTTGTAAATTCCTCTTAATATTTACAAATCAGGAGCTGAATTTGGCTCAATTAAATTTAAATTGTTTAGCTGAATGAAAAGGATTGTGTTGCACATTAAGAGCTTTCCCCAGCTGAGTTCCTGTATATCCATAAATAAGGGGATACCTCAGAGCCCCTTCCAGTGCCAAAGGGGGCTCCAAGAGGCCTGGAGAGGGACTTGGGATAGGGAATGGAGTGCCAGGAAAAGGGGGAATTGCTTCCCACTGCCAGACAGGATATTAGGAAGGCATTTTTTTTTCACAAAACAGTATTAAACAGCTCAAGCAGAAAGCAACTGACTTAGAGCAGGAATAAGTTTAAAAAAAGCTTCCTACAGGAGCAGCAGGAGCAGTCCAAGAGCCCAAACACTTCTGTTAGCTGGAACAGTGCTGTGGGAAGGGCAGAGCAGCCACCCAAGCATTGAGAAAGGGAGGACACGCTGAGGCTGTACTCGCAGGCGCTGGGAATGTGAACTCTGGATCCATCACCTGCAGGTCAGGAGCCAGGTCCCAGAGGCAGATCTGCCCATCGTGGCAGCCGGTGACGATGACAGAGCCATCCACGAGCAGCAGGGAGGACACGCAGTGGGTGGGGGCGCGCCGGCCCCACAGCACGATGGGCAGCACCAGGCTGTTCCCGGCCATGGCCACGGAGCGCCTGCAGTCCCAACGACACAACAACATCAGCAACATCCCAGGCTGTTCCCTTCGCTCGTGCTTTTGCTCTATTTTCCCCTCATGTCTCTACCGTCTCGTTCCCTCTTGTCTCCGCCATTTTGTCCCCTCATGTTCCCTGCCCTTTTCCCCTCATGTTCCCGGCCCTTTTCCCCTCATGTTTTTTCCATCTTTTCCCCTAATCTTTCCTGCCATTTCCCCCTCACATTTGGAGGGTCCCAGGATGCAGCAGATGGGGTGCAGCAGATGGATAGACAGACACGACCCCCCAGGTATGAGGCAATGGTGCCGTTTATTTACTTTGGGAGGAGGGGGGGCTGCAGTCTCCCAAAATCCAAAATATTATCCTTCAAACCAAGAAGGAGGGGAGTAAAAGGTGGGGGCCAAACAGCACATCCCTGTGCACACAGGGATTTCTGCCCAAATCTCTCTTTTTAGAGTAATTTTGATGTAAAAAATGTTTTAAGCCCTGAAGCTAAAGCTGTTCTTATAACCCTGATGTTATGATGTCCCCACTACACAGACATTCATGTTGGAATATGGAATATCCTGCCTTAGGTGAAATCAACCTTGTATAATCCACTGATAAACTGGATCCTGGCCACTCTCCAGCAGGAAATAGGTCCAGTGCTATCTTTACAGCAACATTTCAGATCTTCTGAATGTATTGACACAAAAAACAAAGAAGAATTTCAATTGTCCCCAGGCCAAAATGGTCTCAGTGACTGGGAATAGAAACTCAAGTTGTGGCAATAAAACCCACTTGGATTTGCACAAGACTTAAACTCCACAACAACCCTCTGTTTGTGGTAGCAACACTGCCAGCTTGCTAAGCACTTCCATGTTTTTAGAACTGAGGTTTTCTTATCGATGAAAAGGTCGTGTTAAATAAATAACCAAAACCTGCCTTGTGGATTATCCAGTGGAGGTTTATGCTCTGAACTCACCCCAGCTCAAACCAGAGCTCTGATTTAGAGGAGTATGAACACACCAAAACAGGTTTTAAAATATGTGTGTTTTCCTGGGGTTTTTTTTATGGCTATATACACATCCTTCTACCTTGAGGCACCCAGCGATATTTGCATTTTTCCACAGGTCTTTAAACCTGAAATCTGAATTATGACAGAAAAATAAAGGTCAGCCCGAATGTAAGTGAGGTTCCCAACTCCACTTCCTGCTGGGATAACCACGGGTATCCCTGGGATGGATACAAGGAAGCAACAGGCAAACCAGCTGAGTCCTCCTGCTGGGCAAAGGGGAGGCTTACAAGCCCTGCCCATCCCACTCCATCCCCGAGTGTCCAAGGCCAGGCTGGACAGGGCTTGGAGCAACCTGGGGATGGTGGAAAATGTCCCTGTGCCAGTGCCCTGATCTACTCCAACAGAAATTCCTGTCATTTCTTATCCATGTAAAAACCACAGGAGCTGTTACTTCATTTGATGAGTGCTGCCACCCTCTGCAGCCAGAGAACTGGAACACGACTGTGTGCGTGGAAAAAAAGGGGGAAGGGAGGGAGCAAGGGCAGGATAATGAATGGCTAAGGATTACACACAGCTCCCGGGAGGCTCCTGACAAGTCAGGGATCAATTGTGGGGTTTCCACAAAATCCACATCACAAAATCAGTCATATCACATCGAATGACCCTTCCCAGTAAAGCAGCTCATTTCTGGCAGCCCACTGGTCCATCTTCATTAAAAGCTGCTTAATTAAGAGCTCAAATTTTATGATCAGGATCAAAAAAGACCAAAAATCCAGACTTTCTCCACACTGCAAACCACACCTGGCCCTGCAGAGTTAATTGTTATGCAATGCTGGATCAATTGCTCTGTCTGGACCATCACAACACAGAAAGACAAATTAATTCAGCATTTTAAACAACAGGATGACAAACAAAGAGCTACAATTAAACCAGGCTTGATTTGCAGGGAAATCATTATAAAAATGGAATAAAGGCAGGAATAAAGTGTCCAGATGCAATAGAACAAAATGTAAATATCAACAACAAGAACAAAACCACCCACAGCAAACAGAAATACCCACCCAATTTTTGTGAGGAAACAAACCAAAAATGACTAAACCAGAGCTGAAAAACGCCAATGAGCAGCACAAAAGTCCCTTCCCACTCCTCTGCAGTCCTACTGCCCCCAGTTCAGGGAACAAGTCACAGTGTTCCTGTGTCACCTGGCTGTCAAAACCAGCTGCATTTTTAAACAAATACAGAAACTCCCCTACTGGAGCACAGAACTACTGCTTGAGATCCTGCATTTTATGATACTGCATTTAAAGCTACTTCTGAACATTTCCAAAGCCACACCACTCTAAATGAAGGGAATTTTCAAAAGGAGCATATAGGAGGGTATTACAACATACAAGAGCATTAGCACATAACTAACCTAAGAGAGTCCAGATTTTCCATGCAGAAAACACATTATCAACCCCCTGACAGTCCCATTTCAAACACAGTTCTCAGAATATTTAATAGCAAGGCTCTGGGAGAGAGAGGAAAAAGAAAAACTACCTCTTTCCTTCTAGTTTTTGACTATGGCAGCGCAAGGCCTTCATGAAAAACTTCCTTTTCAGGAAAAGCCACATTTTAATTCCCCAAGGATTTGAATTCCAGAGCTTAGCCCGGGCAAACACCAACTGCAGCCCCTGCCAGCACCAAAATCCCTTTTTGTCTGAATACAATCAATAATTCCATTTTTTGACATCAGTGATGACAAAGTACAGGAGCAAATCAACATTGTCCCAGTGCTAAATGGGCCCAAAAGCAGGCAGGGAATCATTCCACACCAATTCCCACATTCCAGTCATTCAGAACTCCTCCAAATCCACTATTTCCTGCAGAAAAGGGAACTTGGAAGGGGAAAATGGAGATGCCACGAGTCTTCATACTTCTATCTCCATGGGGTAGATTTTTCCCTATCGCTTCCACAAGGGCCAAAATCCTGGTTTTCTTCCCAAAACACAATAAAGCAGATTATTGTGTCATTCCATGTACCTAGAATAATATACACACATATCTATCTAATCATCCTTGTATTTAATTCCTCCACTTTAAATTTTCTAACACAAAACTCTGCAAATAATAATAAACAAATGATATAGAAATGATTCTAATCTTATGCATACAAGAAGCGTAGCGATGTGGGAATACACACAGTATTGTACAATAAAAAGAACAAATGCAGAGACATGGAAAAACACCCTTCTGAAAACAGGATTTTTAAAATATTTAAAGAGAAAGCAATTATTTCAATGAGGAAATGAACAAAAAAAGTTAAATAATGTGTTAACCTGACAGAATAATCCAGTGACTCTGAATTGCTCTGCTTAACGGTGGGATTTAAACACATTTAATAATCCCAGATCAATTCCTATTTCAGTAAAGCCACTAAACTGATTTTTCAAGTACAAGGTATTAAATACTGAATCCAAAACTCAACTAAACCCCTTTTCAATTTGTCTACCAAGAAATGCACGATATGGATTCTTACTGCCAGAAAAGCCCCCAAATAGAATAAATGCATGGGAGGAAAAAGTAAAAAACAAAAGGAAATCCACCTTTGTTACACCAGAGTAACTCTTCCCAAACACTTGTATTTCCATTAAGTAAGGAATTAATCTCAGGAGATGTATGCACACTCCACTAATCTGCCCCCAAAATACTACTAAATAGCACAAAACAGTGTTAAATAGTATAAAAAAGCTATGAATGGGCTATTTATGCATTTTAGAAAAATCTAACCATTCAAAACATAATTACAGATTAGATTTTCTATGTGTTATTTAGAGATGGAGAAAAGGGACCATTGAGGGAGTGAGAATACAATGAAAACACCTTCCCTGGGTATGCAGGAGGTTCCAAACCAAGACAGGAAGGAAATGTTAATTTGGGACACGAGATTGGAGTTAATTAACACCTTTGGAAGCCACTTGCAGGTTTTCCTGCTGCTTAATTTGATGACACACTGAACCCATAGTAATTTTTCCTGTTTCAAACTGTCACAAAGGACAGTTATCCAAAGCAACTGGAGAACTCCAAATCCCATCCCTGGGTGCCGTGAGCACCGTGCCTGGCGCAGGAAAGGGAAATAAAACAGGGAAAGGCTGCGAGGTAGCAAAACAATGGCATTAAAAAGCATTTAAGCCCGCTAAGAGGATCAATACCCTTAGGTAAGGCTCCATCAGGAGAGATGGGAACCTCCATGCATTAATAACCCGGTGCTCGTTTTGAGTTGAAAGCTGATGAAATTCCAACCCCAGCCCTGCTCCGTTAACAGCGTGATGCCGGTCCCGGTGTCCCAGGATACCTGAATCCTTGGGGTCCCGGCCAGCCGAGCCTCGGGATCCCTGGCTGCCCGCGACCCTGCGCTCCCCGGTGCCGCAGCCTCCTCTGCACTCCCGGTGGGAATGCTGCGGGGGCACGCGGATAGCCGGGGGCTCACCCCACCGCTCCCGCCGTGAATGCGCCGTTCTCCCGCCCCTGGCCGCACCTGTTCGGTGCCGGTGCCGGTCCCTTTCCCGACCCTCACGTGTCCCGGGCCCCGCCGCGCTCGGTGCGGCAGCGGCCGGATGACACCGCCTGCCGCGACACTGGCGTACAGCGCCGGCCGCCGCACTTGACGGCAGGCGCCGCCGCCGTGGAAACCGTTGGGTTCCGCTGAGGGCGTGCACGGAGCTGGTGATTGCTTACTTAATTAATAAGTTCGCCAATACTGTAAGGCTTTTAAATTACAACAGGCGGGAGCAGAATTCTGGGGATATCCCTGGGGTTTAGCAGGAAAAGCGGAAATATGAAAGATCTTGAAGTGGCATTTATTATGTTGTGTTATAAAGTACGTTGAGAAGTTGTCGGGAATGACGCTGCAAATGGGGTCGGAGAAAGTCCTGGGTTTAATTTCGGGTTTACGTTGTGGTTATGACAAGCATTTATTCATCTCTTATTTCCCCCTGTGAAAAATGAAAGTTCACTCGTAGAATATTACCCCCTTTTTGCTTCAGCGTATATTTCAGAATTCTTTTCAGTACCGCGACAGCTTGACTTTATTAAAAAACATAACTTACGTAAGGTGACAAAAATTGACGTCAGTTCTGCCTGCGAGACATAAGGGTCATCCCCATAACGTCAACATAAAATGAGTTAGTGACGAAACTAGTACTAACTTTTTATGTTCAAAATTTAGAGGCGCGTCTCCCCCGGCAGAATCCCCGGGCTTTGCCCTTTTCCAGAATGGCCCCGGCGGCGTCGCTCCGGCCCGCGCTGCCCTGCCCCAAGATGGCGGCGGCGGCCGGGCGGGAGCGGAGCGGAGCGGGGCGGCCGCGCCTGCGCCCGTCCCAGCGGTGCATGCCGGGCGTCCTGCCCGCCGTGACGCTGCACATCGCACCCGGCACCGCCACCGGGGCCCGCGGCCATGGCGGGCGTGAAGGTGATCGCCAACGACACCGAGTTCCAGCCCGAGCTGAGCGCCGCCGGCTCCCGCCTGGCCGTGGTGAAGTTCACCATGAGGGGGTGAGTGAGGGCGGGATGCGGCTCCCTGCGCGCCGCTCCCGCCTCAGGCTCGCGGGATGGGCTCCGGTGTTCCCGTGGTTTTATTGGGGGCTCCTGCGAATGCGCCGAGCGCGGTTCTCCGGCGCGGTTCGCTCCGTAACGCGTCAGTGTGGTCACAGCATCAGCGCCTTTATCAGTTGTGTTATTTTCAACACCATGTTACCTGTTCCTGAAATAAATTCCCATTTTTCCCGCCGAACACGCTGCCCTGCGAACCTGCCAGCCCACCGGCACTCTGAGGGAGCAGGGGCTGCGCTGGTTTAAAGCCCCGTTAAAGGGCAGGAAACTGATGGAAACAAGGCACGGACAACACTAAAACCACCTTAAAACTTAAAAAAACGTATTTTGCCCCCGTAAAACTTGGCTGGATCCGCACCCCATTTGCCCGGGACAAGTGAATTATCCCTTTTTCCCTCCTCAGCAGGGAGTTGCAAGAATGGTGAAATCGGGATGAATTTGTCACCAAAGAAACCTCAACTTCTGAAACTATTCTCATTAATCTGTTAAATCAGGGAGAATAGTGATATTCTCGGGGGGTTGGGGTTTCATAGGGCACCTCATTATTCTCTGGTGCTGCCTCTTAGTTGTAGTGGGGGATTTTGCCAGTTTTCTGCATCGGGGTTTTTTAATTTCACTTTGCATTTCTCCTTCCCAGTGAGAAACTCCCTTTACAGGAATTGGTGCCGCTGAGCACTTCCTACTCTTTTGCTGACACGGAATAAGTAAAAAGCACACATTTTCAGCCAAGGCAGTGCAGTTAAATCAAAAGTAACCAGCTCTGTCCTCCCAGGGCCAAATAAATATGGGAATAAAAGTTATAGGTGTAAATGAGATTTGTTGGGGGAAGAATTTTATGATCCCTGAAGCTTTGATACATGTTGACCATTAAATGTTTATGTTATGCATAAATATAATTTTTTCCCAGGAGGTGACATGGACTAATGATACGAGTTTATTGTTAATGAGATTTTTTTGCTGATTTTGCCCTCCTTTGTAACACTATTGAGCAGGACTGTGGTAAAAATGCTGCAAGTAAGGACAATAAAGTGCAGCTTCCTAAATGTCATCTTTCATTGTGTTGGTAGCTGGCAGCCAGGTAGAGAGGTTATTTTTACAGCAGGGAAGAGCAGGAGTGTTCTGGTTCTGTTTGGGGCAGGCACTGAAAAGTAACAGGAAAGCGGAATTAAATGGAAGTGTTTTCCCTCAGGTGTGGCCCTTGCTTGAGGATTGCGCCCGCCTTCAACGCCCTGAGCAACAAATACCCCCAGGCAACCTTCCTGGAGGTGGATGTGCACCAGTGCCAGGTCTGTGCCCCCAAATCGTGGCCGGGGAAGGGGCTGGGGATGGAAAAGGAGTGGGGAATGGGGAGCTGCAAGGAAGAGCTCGGAGAGGTGTTTGTGCCTCTTGCTGTGCCTGGTGCTTCACAAAGAGTTACACCAAATTCTCCCAAACAGGGAGAGAAAAGTCCTTCTTGCAGAGAAATATTCCTGCAGTGCCCGCTGTGCTGCCCTTCCTTTGGGCAGAGTAAAAGCATATGAATTCATTCATTCATCAATGAATGCGTACAGCCCCCGCTGCCTGTATTGCTAAAATAAGAGATATTGAACACAGCACTAGTGGCAATTAAAAATAGCATTTCCAGCCAAGTACCGGTGCAATTCTTGAAGTAAAAAGGCAAAAACTCAATAACTGGATTTATCAGTGGGACCAGCTAGCTCCCAGTGGTGCACTGAGCTAAAGCAGTGAATGGGGGACTCATTTCTGCTCCCAGGGCACGGCTGCTACCAACAACATCTCAGCAACCCCCACGTTCCTGTTCTTCCGGAACAAGGTGCGGATCGACCAGTACCAGGGAGCAGATGCCGTAGGCTTGGAGGACAAAATCAAACAGCACCTGGAGAATGATCCTGGCAACAGTGAAGACACAGACATCCCCAAAGGATATGTGGGTACCTCCCCATAGTTTTCTCGGAATGCTGGTGTAGCTCAGGTGTTAAAAACCCCTGGTTTTCAAATAATTGGGTTTTACGCAAAGCTGCCCAAGGAAATCACTTCTCTGGGCTTTCTTTTCCAGAAAAAAATAAAATATTGACGTATACACGTTTATTAGGAATGAAAATCTCCCTAGTGATTAAAGTGAATTCTTTGTGTCCCATGATAAACCTCTTTCTTCTCAGCCATCCCAAACATTTCATAAAGTGAAAAAAGTCTCATTCTTCCTTTTCCTAATGTTCACTGGAGTGGATGCTCCTAAAGGCATCCACTTTGTGTTTCTCTGTGCCTATAAAAGAACAAAAACCAGACAGGGGGCACAGCAGTACTTGGGAAAGGTGATGTGCTGGCCCTGAGTGGCACACAGGAATTAATTCCTGCTGATGCTGACTTCATTTATTGGTAACTCATCAAGAATTCCCTCTTTTAAATGCCTTGGAGAGCCGGAAAAGCACGGCTGATCCCCCTGCTCAGCCTTGGTACCACCTGAAGGGTGTGTGTGTGTCCCTGATCCCTGTGGGCTGTGCAGCTGTCCCATGGGAGCTCCCTCATCCCCGTGGTGTCCCAGCTGTGCCCTCTGTCCCCAGATGGATCTGCTGCCGTTCATTAACAAGGCTGGCTGCGAGTGCCTCAACGAGAGTGACGAGCACGGCTTTGAGAACTGCTTGCGCAAAGATTCCTCCTACCTGGAGTCTGACTGCGACGAGCAGGTACAGCCCAGGGATTGCCTGGATTCGCGGGGATGTTTTCCTGCAGGAGCTCTGGGGCGGGCTGGGAGGCTGGAAAAACACCTGGGGTATGAAGCTTGGAGTGTCAGCGCTTTCCACACTGACAATTCCCAAGCAGAGGAGTTTTTGCTGGGCTATAAAGGGCCAGAATGTGTGGAATCACTGTATTCCAGAGCTCCCTTATCCTTATTTCCTGTGCTGAGTGGGTTTCAAGTGAAGAAACCAGTGTCTAATTGTGGGTTTTTTCCTCCACAGCTGCTTATCACGGTAGCTTTTAGTCAGCCTGTCAAGCTTTACTCTATGAAACTTCAGGGGCCAGACAATGGTGAGTGGTGCAGGTAGAATTATTGATTGATAGGCAAAGATTATAGTTTGTTACACAAATAGAAGTATTTATTGTAGTTTGATAAATAGAAGTGTTTATTATAGCTTTATACACAAATAAAGTATTTATTGTAGCCTGATACACAAATAAAGTATTTATTATAGTTTGATATGCAAATATAACTATTTATTGTAGTTTGATACACAAATACAACAACGTACAGTTTGATACCCGAGAGACACTTGGATGTAATTCCAGGCTGAAGTGAGAGCCACAGAAAGTTTCACCTTGTTCTTTCTATGGTGATTCAGCTGACTTTGTACAATGACATACAATTTCCTAATGACCTGGGATTCTGTCATTCCTTGTGGAATGTAATGTACCCAGGGAATCACATTCCTCTCCTTTATCCCAGGGCAAGGGCCAAAATATATCAAGATCTTCATCAATCTCCCACGCTCGATGGACTTTGAGGAAGCAGAACGCAGCGAACCCACCCAGGCCCTGGAGCTGGGCCCAGATGACATTAAGGAAGATGGGATCATTCAGCTCCGCTACGTCAAATTCCAGAACGTCAACAGTGTCACTGTAAGTCCCTTTTCCCTGGGGGAGCACTGGGGATTGCACAGACAACTGCTGCTTTTTATCTGCTTTTCTGACAGAGCTGGGATTAAATGCTTGAGAGATACTTGTGTTCAGACTCAGGTGTTTATTAATTCTTATCTATGGTACAGTCTCACAAGCTGTGAGTTCCGGCTAACAAAGTGAAAAGTGGCTCTATCTCTTAGTTTACAAGGTCTTTAAGGACAAACTGTCCAATTATGAAATGACACCTAAATTATTTTTATTTTTAGCCCTATAACCAACCACCTGTGGTTCACAATGTGGATTTTTCTAATTACGAAATACCACCCAAACCATGAAGAAGAAGGAAAAAAGAAGTACTCAGCCTCTGCCCTAAAACCTCCATCTTGCTTTATATGTTACTATATTCTAAACTCTTAAACTCTTAAGTTTTTCACCCTGTGATATCACACACTTCTATTCAAACCATGCACCCATAATCCCAGTGCTGTCACTCAATTTTGGAAGCCTTCACCATGGCCTCAGGTCAAATGCAGTATTTGCTTGGGGGTCAGTGCCTGTCTCAGCACAGAGAGCCTGGAATTCTCAGTGCCCAGGGTTCCGACAATCACAATTCTGGGAGGAACCTGCCCAGGAGGTGTTTCAGGGGCCTCAGTATGCATCAATAAATCGATGAAAACTTTATTTCCAGCCAAATCCCAGGGAAGCGGTGACTTCTTAGGTCCTGGGTTTGCTGGCTGAATGTGAGAAGTGGAAGCTGGGAAAATCCCAACTGGGGGAGCTTTAACAAACTCCCAGAAAAACAACTGTGTTCTCTAAATAATTATTGAATTAAGAGGACAGAGCTCTTTATAATGGGGAAGAAGCTTTCATTTGGTCAGTTCCCATGTCTCGAGTAGCTGATGCTTTAGGTGTTAATGCAGGGGTAAAATTAAGACTTTTGTTTGGTTCCTTTTCCCTCCTCAGTTGTTTGTCCAGTCCAATCACGGTGATGAAGAGACGACAAGGATCACGTACTTCACATTTATTGGCACTCCAGTGCAGGCCACCAACATGAACGACTTCAAACGAGTGAGTCCCTCACTAAACCCCCTGGGGAGCAGCTGCAGCCTCCTCGGGCTGGGCCCAGGGGCAAATGCTTGGGGCTGGCACAGATCCACACTCAGGGGACTGGGGAAAAGGTGTAGCTTTGCTCTGGATTTCTTTTGAGCTTTCTACAAGGTTTTAATCATCAACATGGTAAAAATAAATGGTAAGAACTGAAAAAATGAGAGGCTGGCAAGTTATTCACACCAAAGGCAACATTTTTTTAATAGCTGTGAGATTTATATCTTGATTTTAAGACTCTCTTTTTTGGCAACTTTATTGTAGAAAATCTTATTGTAAAATAAACTGCTTCAATAATGAATTCATAGTGTTAATACCCTCTAATGCCAGAATGTTAAAAGCACTAACACCAGCATGGCACATCCTTAATTTTTAGCAGCAAAACGTGATCATAACTAAACTTAAAACTTAATTTCTCTGCTGCTAATAAGTTAACAAAGGAGTTTATTAGCTTTTGCTGCCCTTCACTGATACTGAAGGTCATTAAAAATTGCTCTACTGTTCTGAAATGAATACAGATTTTAGACCGCCCTCATTTTCCTCAGGCCAGAAACACGTAAATTGATTTTTGATCCTCTTCCTTGGGTTTCTGTGTCTTCTTAAGCTGCCTGCAGAAGGTGTCTGTGGACATGGCACCCCGGGAATGGTGCTGGGAAGGGCAGGATGGGAAGGAGCTGCTCAGAAATCCAGAAGCAGCAGTGGATTGG
>VZUI01097587.1:0-13935 GCA_013401135.1 Cettia cetti | reverse complement strand
TATATGTATATGTATATGTATATGTATATGTATATGTATATGTATATGTATATGTATATGTATATGTATATGTATATACTTTTAACAGACATAAAGAAATATAAACCCCACAAATATTTTGAATGATAAATGTAAAAAAAATCATTAACTGCAAGAGTTCTCTAATCCAAATAACCAAATCAAGATATTCCCATTCCCCTCCTCCCAGATACACTATTTACAGCCATCAGGAATGTGTCACTGCTCAGCATTCCGACCCACTGCCTCCGCAGGCTTTTCCTTTCTCCAGCAGGAAATCCTCCAGCTGGTCCTATTTTGTTCTACAGCACATTTTAAATTCATCTTCTTTGTATCAATTGAATGTAGGTGCACGCAGGCATTTGGTACCTGCATGTGGGTGTTCCTCCTGGTGAGATCTCCTTACTTTCAACTTCCTTATGAGAAAATTAAAGAAAAGAAAAAGAAAAGAGTAATTCCTTCAGTGATTTTCCTGCCTTTCTGCAATATGCACACATACAAAATTCTTAAAGAAATGTAGAAAACAACAGCCACTGAAGGACTCTGCATCTCCCAACTTAGATTGACCAAGTCCAAGCCTAAGTTTGTGTTGAAGGATTTGCTCAAATAAGTGTTTCAGATTTCTTCTTAACAGGAAAATTTATTATTTCCCCAATCCTTTCTGCTTAGAAGCAAAATTATTTGCAGGTTGGATTCATATAAAACCATGGGCCAGATGTTACCCTGGACATGGATTCCAAGGAAACTTAAGCAAATGCATTTTGTGTCTCTCTCAAGTTTCCTTGGGGAAGCACCATGCCCATGATGGGCACTGGGCTTTCAGGGGTAAGGGGCTTGATTCTGAGGGCAGAGGGCCTCAGGTTCTGTTCCAGGGACAGAGAGGAGGCACAGATTGTGGGTGAGCAGGAAAACTAAACCCTCAGTTTGGCTGTGGGTAGAGCTCGAGGAGGTGAATCACTCTTGTTTCTTTTAGCCTGGGGCTAAAGAAGTAAAATATGCAGTAAGGTAGGACACTTGCTAGGCAGAGTATTCTCATTGGGTTTGGTTTGGGTTTTTTGTTGTGGGTTTTTTGATGCTCGACAGCTGTTACCACTAAATAGCAGAGCCTGTGACAATACAGAGAATATAATTGCTTTGCTCTAAGAACATGAGCCACATTTTCACCAAACAAGAATGGACGTGTTGGGTTGTTTTAATTCCTGATCTAGTTGGGCATGTCTTATCTCTGGCTCAAAAAAATGGAAATGCGTAATGAAGGCAGCCAGTTGTCTTGTCTTGAACACAATTCCCACCATAGGATAGGACTGTTGGCAAGATGTGGTATCAGTACAGGGAAACTTAGTACTGCCAGCTGAATAGATCTGTCAAATTTCTTTCTGCAAAATGTTATGTCTACAACTACTAGAAATAGCACAGCTGAGTGATAAAATTTAAACAAGTGTGAAAAAATATTTGCCTTATTTTCAATTCTGTTTTCCCTGTGAACCTCGACAGCATTTTGTTTTATGTGCCCAAGGACTGTACTTTTCCACCCCCTACACCTGCGTTCTCATAAACAGTAGAAGTGCTTAAACAGATTCTGCAGCAGCTTGTAGAGGACTGAGGGGGCAGGCTTGTTGGACACTTTCATCTAAAAAGAAATAGGAATAAAATAACTTTATATAAGAATATTGCCCTTAAAACAGTGAAATGCTCTTTGATGTCTGCTTGATGAGGCCTGGCCCTACAAAGACAAAATTTTCACATTGCCAGAATCTTCCTTCCATGAATAGGCACTGATTTCATGTACTACTTTAGGATCAGATCTTAGAGGACACTATTTTTAACTATATGAAGAACAAACATGTCTAAAACACCTTAGCCCTCCAGCTGAGGCTACACATACTTTAAAGCCATTCTAATATATGCATAATTAATGTGTATATTACTCAGCAAATGGTAAACAGCAAGTGTTGCAGTAACTCTCCTGTCACTAATTTTAATACTGTACCAAAATATGCTACTGTAAATTAACTAGTACATTATGGAGTGTCATAAATAATTAAAACTAGAATTATAACTGGCAAAATGAATGAAGCGAGAACATTTTGTAACCCAGTGTTTTTCCGACTCAGATTCATAATTTTCTAATTTGAGTAAAACACTAAGTCTGATTCTGTCTAAGCACAAAATAGAATTTTTTCATTTAATTTACTAATTTGGAAAGTAGCTTGGTTGGAAAGAAATTGAAACATGTTAAAACCTCCACATGAGCCATTCTATGATAGAATATCTGTCTATATGCCACACAATATAAACTGCTCTTTTGTCATCATTCCCAGGCCCCGAGGTGAAGCCAAAGGAAGCACATCACAGCAAGTGAGAACCACCCAGGACAAAACTCTGCTGCCAATGGTGGCAGATCAAGCCCTAGGAGGGAACCCATCCTACCTGGTCTCAGAGTATGCAGGAAAGAGATGGGCTTCTCCAGGCACCCCAGCTGACACAATGGGAGTCTCTGTCTTCCACGAGCCAGGCTCTCCCACAGCAACACCTGCTGAGTGCAGGGCAGAGGCAGGAGAAATAGCTGCTGCTTGGCACATGAAGTTAGAGCTCTTCAGCTTTTGACATCTAGAGGTGAGAATAGATAGATGAACAGCACAGGAGGGACATTACTGTATCTTTTAAGGGATTTTTAAAGCAGACCAAAGGTGCTTTTATGCAAGTTAGTAGAACACGCTGCTCCGTTACTTCAATCAATAGGAAGTGTCAAATTGTTTTTGCAGAAGTCTTCTATTGTTCTGTATTGTTTTGCTTTTTAATTTTCATTATTTGGTTCCATTGAAATAACAGATCTCTTTTTTTAGACAGATATAAAAGAGGCTGACAGACAATGTCTGCTGCTTCATTGTTTCCAGGTGGATTCCATAGTCTCCTTTATTCCTCTCACCTTCCTGCTCTGTCTTCTCTGAAGTACCATGGAACCTTCCTCGTGCCCATTTTTTTTTCATTTTTAATTTGTTGGTGTTTATTTACTGGATAAAAAACTACACCAATTTATCTGTTTATGCTGCCTCAGCTCGCCCTGACTTTTGTTGGAACCGAGCACCATCCCTACCAACACACCGGGGCCAGACCTTGCGTGGCATCCTGACCATGCAGCCCAACACCCCTCCAGAGCAGAGGGAAGAATGCTGAGAGGGGTGGCCCCAGGATGAACTCTCAGGGAGAAATCTCTATGGAGTTTGAGCTCTGACCTTGTTTCTGTAGCCTCCAGGAAAGGGGCTCCTCCATCTCTGGAGCCCATCAGAGCACAGAAGGATCCACAGTGGCAGTGGCTGGGGTGGCTCCATGGGCAACCCTGGGCTGCTGGCTGGCAGGTGGGCTGCACCCATTGCCCCCGCCAGTGAGAAACGGGAAAGGCAGAAGGGAAACAGTTTCATCTCTCTGCATAAGCCTGACACGGCAGCAGATGGAAATCTTCGGGGACAACATCTCCCTGCTCACAGGGTGAGGCAGTTCCCCCTGGCACAGCGGGGGCAGGCACAGCACTGAGAGCATCCCAGGGGAGAAGCTTATTTAGGACTGCCCTCTGAGAGTGGTAAAAACGATCCTCCACCCATCTGTCCTGCCCTCCCTGGGAGGCTGAGCAGGGGACACACAGCCTGTTCCTAGCACAGACAGCCCACAAGCCACCCCAGGGAGTCTTGGGACCATGTGAAGAGCTTTGTCAGGCACTGGGAGATGCTGGAGAGAATGGGATGCTCCTGCAGGGATTCACTTCCCCAGGAGATCTTGAGTTCTGGACAAAGTTGTGTAGCTGAGATTCTAACGCCACTCTGCTGTGGACAAGGACACCAGGGGGTTGTGCTGCGTATAAGCAAGGACAGTTTCTAGTTCTCAGTTTTTTATAATAATGATGGATTAATCCTGTTCTTGCTAATCTGCCAGGACAGAACAGCTGACATAAGACTCCTCCAAACTGCAACGGGTGTCCTCAGCTGCAGGAGCCAGAGGTTGTTAAGCACACAGTTAACTCCCACAGACCAACTATTTTTTTTTTTTTTTTTTTTTTTAGTAACCATTTCTATAGGCAAGTGTCTCCTGGTATTTTAAAAACTCATTTTAATCAATTTAAAATTAATAACAAAGCAGCAAAATCCTTAGGGCCTGAAAGCTCCAATCTCTGCCCCTCTGGAAGTGATGAGTCAGCTCCAGCGTGGCGGCCATGGAGCAGCTGAGGGCTGCCCATGAGAGCTGCACGAGCTGAATTAGGTCACTTGGTTTGCTATTCATGGAACCGTGGCTCTCCCTGCCATTCTGAAAAAGTTCCTTCCTGCACTCCAAAGACACTGCCACGGCACTCCGCCGCCGCTGCTGCTGCCACGGCTCTGTCCTGTGCACTCACCAGGTGGGAGCACCATGACAGAGCCTCCCCAAGAGGAAGGAAAGAACAATGGCTGCAGGACACAGCGCACACAGAGTCCTGTCCCGCTCCCTGCTGTCTGCGTGGTGTCCCCCCAGGTTCCCGCCCTGCTCACTAACCCCTGCTCTGCTCGGGCTAGGAACAGGGAGCAGCAGTGCCCAGAGCCAGCATTCCCATTTACCAGCTGCCGGAACTCCCAAGTGCCTGTGCTTCTGAAACTACAGTCTCCAGAGACCCAGAAAAAGATCTTCTGAACACCCTGGGAAGCACATCTGTCCTGCTGCTGCAGGGCAGTCCAGTGCCCATGTCCTGCTTAAGCCTCTGTATTCAAGGAGTGGTTTTGTCCCTGCCAGAGGGGCACGACATGACAAAATGACTGCCTGCTCACCTATTAATATTCAGCTGCAATAAAGATGGAAGATTTTGGCTCACACCCTCATTTGTTCATGGAAGAGAAATTAAAACTGAACCAAAATGGTTGAACATTTTGTAAATTCCACTTCTCTGGAAGGCTGCAGAGTGACAGAGGTAGTACAATGGCAAATGACAGAATAGCTCTCTAAAGTTTAGTTATGAGATTTCAAAAGACCTTCCTCTAATGTCCCAGATAGAGCATAAAAGGCATTCCTGAGGCAAATGACAGATTAATTAAAAAAAACCCCAAAAAACAACAAAACAAAACAAGCAAAGCTTTCTTTAGGAAAACACAATGACAATTTCTGTACTATCTCTGTAGAACATGTGTAAGGGCACCGCACTAATGCTCCCTGCCCTGCTGAGGCCTTCTGGGCACCCCACCTCTCCCTATCCTCCTGCTGGTCAGCACAAAGCCTCTGAAGAAGACTGAAATATAAAGTCAGATTTTGTAGTGAAGCAACAAAACAATATTCAGTGCTTTAATGACAAATCTGTTATGAGTGTCACCATTTTGGTTCCCAACTCCAGTTTCCTTTATGACTACTTCAGTGCTTGGACAAGAGTTTTGACTAAACCAATCTCTTGCTGATAAGATCACGGGCACCCAAGAACAAAACTAAATCTACTTCCAGTTACTTCTGTGGAAGGAAAAAATGGTCTTAAATTTTTGATATGTATGTGTGGCCTGTGAGACATGGTGCTTGCTAAATGAAAAGTATGAACACTACATCTTCAAAGCTCATTTTTATTTGTTTCTATTTGTTCAATATTTTCAAGGGTAACACATGGAGGAAAAATGAAGTGACATATAACAGATGATTTTGAAATGTTAGCTTTCATAGCACAAAGTGAAAATACAAATGTATTCTTGCATGAGCACAGCAAACAGAAAGGGTGGTCACCCCCATCACATCCTGAAATATAACCAGCTACTTTGTTCAGAAATGGCATTACCTTTATTCAGCACAGCTAAGGCATTAGCTTAAATCTGCAGCATATTTTCAGTATACTTAACTTACAGCAACTTCCATCGTGAAGCTGAGTACATTAAAGGGTGCTAATGATTACAATGCACATACTAGATCAAGCAGATTCTGCAGCAATATTTTAATTTAGATTTAGATTAAATTTAAATTATGATTTACACCACTCTGCTAAAAAACAGGAAAAGAGGTGCTGTAAGTGTAGCAGCAGGCATGCATATCTTCATGTATTCTCTATTTTTATCTTGTCGTTGAATTTAACCAACTTCCAAGTGCAAGTAGATTGAAGCTCCATCTAGTGCCAGGGGCCGGGAAGTTACTGGGAGATTTTCACTCCAAAACCAGCAAACATTCTCAGAGAACTACGGAGGAGCAGTATCCAGCCTGGCACCCAGAGCTGTGGCATGCTGGTGAGAACACTGCTCTTACAGTGTATAAAGGCTTCATTTAAAAGCTGCAGTACCTTTGGCCAAGCAGAGACCATGGCACAGCACCCGGAACACGAGCCCAGCACGGTGAGAGGGGTCCCTGTGCATGACTGGCACCTCTCTCCCCACCATGCTCCATCACCAAACACATTCTGCACGGCTCCTCTCCTTGGATCCAGGGAACCGGGATGCTGCTGGTGCACCCCAATTCACCCTGCTAACCTCTATCCAAAGCCAGGCCATCAATGGGTCTGAAATGCCCTTGCTGTTCAATACATGGCTTGAGCACTTGCTAGCAAGTTACCACTGTCTCCTTCACAAACACCTACTAATGGTAGCACAGAAAATGGGTGTCTATTACCAACACACAAAATAGTCTAGCTGGTGCTAATGTTCCCTCCCTCTCTTTTTCTGTGTTTTTTCTTCCAATGGCAAGTGCTGGAACTGCACCTCTTTCTAGCTCTGTAACAAAGCCATGCTGCATGTCCCAACTTCTGTAAGCACACACTATTCTAACCCAAAATGAGGAGGTTTGTGTAGCAGAGGACAGCTGTTCAGATAGCTCAAAACAGTAATGTTGGAAGTTTTTTTTTACATGTGGAAGTCATGTTTCTTCATTTAAGAAAAGTGGTCTTCATTGTGCATTTTACATTTGAGTTTCAAAGAAAACTGAAATGGGAGGAATCCTTTCAGTGTCCTAGTTTAAATGGAACCCACCTGAGTCATAAAGCTTCAAAAAGCACTATGCCAACTTGGACACACGGTACTGACAAACTGTATTAGATGCATCTGTCCCACATTTGTCTTCACATAACCTGAGCACATACTGGGAACTCCAGCATTCTGAACATCCGTGACCAAAGCGTGCGTGTGAGCAGCTGCAGGCACCCCAGCACCAACTGATGATGTGGTGCAAGCGCCACTGATGCACGAGGATGTCAGCAATACAGACAGGTGAGGATGGAGAATTACACAGCAGATGACTGGCCTCTTCTTCTTCATAGTACCATCACCATCACTCTGCTCACAGTTGTGTAAAGGCTGATAGCAAAAACTCAGCGTCTGCTCCAAACCAGCGCCCTGCCTGAGAGCCAACATTTGCTCCACAGACACTTCCTGCGTGGTCACAGCAGTGGTGCTGGGGGACAGCCCATCCATGGCAGGGGGCTCTTGAAGCACCACCAGGTCTCTGGGGATGCCAGCCCAGCGTGGTGCTGAAGGAGCTGCCCCAGCCCCACTGGCCTCGGCAATGACTCTGCTCGCCAAGCACCAATAGGTACTTTGAAATAAGAGAAAACATTCTAAATGAAATCACATCATTCTTAGGCTACTTTCCCCTTTATTCATTTCAGCTTTTCCCCATTCCTCCCATTTTTATATTCTTAATATTTCCTTTCACTTGTACCAGAGTGGCTCCTTTACAATTGCACAGTATTAGACTGAATACACATCTTCTAAGACTACATAGACAACTTTGAGCAGAACAATTTTCATATACTTTGTTCCTCAAAAATGTGATATTTGAGTGGATGCAATTGAGAGAAAAGCACTGCACCTATGGCAGAAATAATTCTCTCCATGATGAAACTAAGTAGTACTCAAACTACCAAAGTTCACACCAAAATATTCTAAATATTAAATATACAGTTGCTCTTCTTTGACAAGCTAACAGCAAGCAAGTTGACTCATGCTTATAACTAGGATCAAGTTTTTTGTGGCTAAAGAAAAAATTGGTATATGGTTAGAATGGTATCATTTTGCTGGGAAAATATGGCTTTTTAGACTTCAGAATTATTATTAAATACTTTTAAAGACAGTTAATGTTTTAGGTAGAAATTGTGTATTACAGATAAATTTATGTATCTGTGATTCAAAAATCCTTTGGATTTTTAATGAGTAACAAGAATTAACAGCAAAGTCATTTGTGGTCAGAGGTGGAAATAGCATGCAGACAAACATATTTACAGATGCTACTAATGAAAGCAAGTTGAATGAAGAAAATAATGCCCTGATCCAAGCTCCAGAGCTCCCCAGCTGCATCATGAGGGTGACTGAACGTGCAGCAGAAAGCAGTGCAGAAACAACCACCTACAGTAACTGTGAGCTAGAAAAACAGAACCATCTGTCAGGCCTGTCACCAAGACACGGCCTTGGTGTCACCAAGACACGGCCGGGAGAGCGCTGCTGCCGGGATGGAGCCCCAGGGGAGAGGGCCCCCACTTTCCTGCCGTGCAGCAGAACGCAACACAACAGTCGGAACTGGGTTTTCTTAAAGCATGCTAGCAGAGAGAAAAAATGCAGATCAGCTATTAAAAAGCTAAATTTGTTCTACCAGTCAAAAGTGACAGAGAAAAAACCAAGCAGACTAGGCCTGTGAGAAGTTAAATGTTCTCTTTCATCACCTATCACTTCTCGTTGTGATCAGTGAAGTGTGCACAGGGGTCACAGGTTCAGACTTTACACCACAGTAAGATTGTTAACTGTCCCTGTTAAACCACACTGCACAAATACCCATTAAAAATGATCGTGTCAAGAGCCTGTGCTTGCTGTGCTTCATTTTCAACTTTTCTGCTTTCCCTCCCTCTGACTGTGCTTCTCCAACCCTCTTATTGCATTTCTTCGCCTTAGTTTTGGCTTTTAAGATTAATCTCCCCACAACCTTTCACCCACTGCAACAGCCAGTTGCCAGAGAGATGTGATGAGTCACCACGACTTTGGGCAAAATAACATAAAGACCTTAGACTGAGTATGTTCCCACCTTCCCAACACTGTGTCAAGCTATCTAGGAAAAAAATGAATTTCACAGTTTGATACCCTTATTTCAAAACTGAAGAGTTAACAGTTACCTATTTGGATTCTGTTTGCTTGACTTTAAGCAAAACAAAATACTGCAGGATCTAAGCACGCCAAGGAGTCCGACTGCTTGGTAACTGAGGCATAGAAAGCTGTGTCATAAGGGCCTAATTCTGTACTTGTTATTCCTACAGGGACTCATCAAAGACACCATTATCAAGCAGAGACTACCTCTCCAAGTAACAATTTACAATTACTTTAATTTCTAGGAGTAAGGTTTATTTTCTGTTGGCCATCAGCGAGATAAAAAATCCACCTTAAAAATCCTAAAGCTGAGCAAAGTTCCATGACTTTAGACATCTTTTTTAGTACTTTGGCCAGTCTGTAAATTGCATCCCCAAAGAACTGTCCTTCCTCCTATTTTAGGTACTTCTGGAAGCTGCTGAAATGGAGGCAATTTCATGCTCTTATATGACATAGCTATATCCCTATGTTTGCATCTGATTTTCAGAGTTGCATTGTGGGTTTGTTCTGCTTGAACTTGATGGTTAAATAAAGAATAAGCAAGGGAAACCCCCCAGAACTGCTTACATAACTGTCTTACATAGGAAGACAAAGGTTTTGCTGAGCTATCTTATTGGTAAAACCATACCAGGCCAAAATCCTCTAAGGAGATGAAACTCTCATCATGGAGAGTTAACATGGAATTAAACCATTGTTCCAAACAATGCAAGATACACCAGAAAAGCACCTTTTTTCAGAATTTTCTGGATGGTGTAAGTCTCACTGTACAAGATTCTCTGCAGTGCAGCCACATCTATGGGACAGGACCTTCTTCATGCACAGGTGTAGTAGCTGTGCAATAAAACTCTGTACAGTGGTCTTAATGATTGTTGCATTTTGAATTACCACATTTTTTTACCTAGTTTCAAGTTTTCCACACATTAATATGTCATTTTCATAATTTGTTTCTAGCTAACACTCATCCTAGTCTCTGGTGGCTTCCTGGAGTTTCAGCCAAGTCCCTTGGGTAGCTGTGGATGGATCCTGCCCAGCCTGACCCTCACCAGGTTGACACACACTGCTCCTGGCTGTCACCAGAAGTGAATCCACTGTAAATCCATGTTTCCCTCTGCACTTCCAAAAGCACTTGTGGTGAAGAGACAGACAGCAGAGCCCTGCAGGAACCCAGTATGTCAGCAGGGGAAGTGGGCACCAGAGCCAGGCACTGCAGCCCTGGGAAGTTTATCTCACCAAGAAGCTCAGCTGCATCGTGCTGGTGGTAGACTGCCCTCCTGTCTGTATGTGAGTGCTGGTTACAGTAATCTCCAAATGGTGAAACACACCAACTTGGTGAAAAACAGTTATAACCTGTTATAACATCATAATGGTTGGATGAAACGATCTCAAAGATCTTTCCCGACTTTAACATTCCTGTTGTGAGAAGTCCTGCCTTTGGCTGTCTCATCATTCCAAGGACAGCAGCACTACTGATAGCTACAAGGCCTGACAGAAAAACCCAAGTTACAGTACTCCCAAAATATAACCCTCCTTCAAGTTTTCGGACAGTTTCAGTTTTTCTGTAAACAACATAAAAGTAGTCAGGTTTCTCACAAAGCTGTAAATACTGAGTACTCTTGGGTTAATCACAGCTGGTACTTTAGAATTCTTCCAAATTATTACTTTTTCTTAGATGTGATCCAACATCAATTTTAGACAAAGTTCTGAACTGAAGCAAAGACCAGTAATTGTTACAAGCTGCACAAAATCCTACCAAATTGTGGCTGTAGTGTGCAATTAAATTCCAGAAAGAAACAACTACCAGGTGAAATATCAGAAGAGACTAAAATGCAAGAAATAATAATTTCACAACGATTTACCATATGGCTATAGCTTACAAGCAGTCCATTTCATATGTGAGTCTAGGCACTGATGCTAAAATGACCTACTACATCTACCAATTTTAACAAGGATATTTTTATACATATATAAATATTTAGCTTCAGAAATTTCTTCTTAACTTTCTTAAATTCCACTTAATTCTCATAGCAAAAACACCCCGAACAACCCTGGAGGTCCCCGCTCTTACAATGTTTAACATACAGAGCACACCCTCATTTTCTTAAATCCAGCAGTCTCAAAGCTGCTGCTGCAGTAGTGCCTACACAAACAGTATTGTAATGATTGTATAACATAGCACACAACCAAATGAGGCACTTAAGAGTGAAAATAAAATTAAAGAACCATGATTTTCAGAAATACCACTAGTGACTGCTGCATCTGCAAACCTGGTAGTTTTGAAACATTAAATAATAGCAACCCAGTTTAGACTTCACTTTCGAAATATATTACTAGAGTTAGTTCACAAATAACATGACTAGAAGCTAGGCTACCAAGCAGGTGTGAAATCCTCTACTCTGATCCAACCATTTATGTTAAGGAGATCCCAGACTTCCATGCAGTTATTTCCAATTTAAATCATTCAAAGCAGATGTCTGTACTCCCTGTATCGCTAACACAATCTGCACACCAAAACAGCCCTCACACCACTAATCACCTGCTCTGTGCAGCTATTACAAAAGGTAATATTCCCCATGAGGCAGCAGCAACATTACCTGGCCTGCTCTGCACTCTGACATACAGGTGAAACACTTGTCAAAGAGAGAAAGCACTGAACCACCACACATCAACCGAGCGTGGCTCTGGATTCTGGGAAAGCAGCAGCTTCTCCCCACACCCTGACACAGCTCTGGGCTGGCAGGGTCTCTGCCTCCTGTGAAACAGTACTAGATGCTGGGCTGCAAGGGTTCAGGAAGGCACACTGGGCAGAAGGGATGGACAAATGTGCTGGTGGGTGAGATCCCTTCAGGCAAGAGGGGCATAGCCTTTGGCTAAAGTCCTGGAAACCCACAGGTTCCTGTGTGAGATACCTGCATGCTTGTACCAAGCAGCCCACTCTCTAAGAGATGCCCACCTCCTATTAATCAAAGGGTAATGATGCTAGCATAGCAAATAAGCAGTTCCAAAATCTTCAAGGCCTGTCCCTGGGTCATGAGATGTCTGTCTCTACATCCATTAAATGTACTTATTAAGGTAACACAATCTGGAATCCTTACTGCAACTTGAAAACAATCAACAAAAAAATCAAACACAATCAACATTTTGGTTGAGCTCTAAAACTAACAGGCCCATCAGCCTGCATTCATTTCAGATGGATGCATTCCATTTTGTGCCAGTAAGAATATTTAAGTGGGACCTCCTACAGGCCAGGAATAAATAGAGAAATGACCCTCAATGGCACCTTCAGACAGAAGACAACCTTTTCTCCTTCCCATGGAAGGAATCTCTGGAGGCAGATGACGAAGGCAAGCCAAACTTTACAAAAAGCTTTAGCTATTTTAAAAGCTGAAAGCAGCTTTAAAGACTGTAACTCATTGGTAGATACAGTGACATGAGAACATTTCTGGGATACATGAATGCTGTGCAAATTCAGAGGGGCAAAGGCACTGTGGAAACAAAATAGAGAAAAAAAAACCCTTATGGAATTAAGGTAAAAGATGCAAATGAGCTCTTTTCCAAGTACCTAGTAATCCAAGCAATTAGTACTAAACACTCAATCCTATGACAACAGAACTAGGTTGTGAAAGGACTATGAAACCCTGAAGTGTGGTGTAGGGGCATGCATTATAAATACCTGGGGACTTAAGGTAAAGAAAAGAAGGGTAAAGGGAAATGTAAAGGAAAGGTCAGGAAAAGGCAGATTCATTTATTGTATAGTATGCCTTGGAATATTCAGATATGAGATCTAACTTCTTGAATTATAGCCACAAAACTATTGACACGTACAGCCACGCCACATCCCACCAGTCTCCATTGCCCCAAGAATCTCAACAGTCATCCAGTAAAGCAAACCCACCCTGCTCAAAATCAAGATGATCCTTCCACCAATTTCAGTGTTACGGAAAACAGAGCAATTGCCTCGAAACGCGCCCTTAAGGTGCTGGAGAACACTCCTGCGACCTAGGACAGCCTTGGAGCAGACAAGCTATTCTGCCGAGGGTCCAGTATCAGTGCAGCAAACCTACGGCACCAGGCTCGGGTGTTGTAAAAGAATGTGGAACTAAATTATTGCAACAGGGACTTGGTGGAACGTGGAACAATAAACCCCAAAATCTCCAGTTACAACCCTTTGTAGAAACAAAATGTAGCGGATGCTGGTGTCTGAGACAGGGACGCATCCGTGAGGTCCGGGAGGATGTGAGGCAGGCAGGGGGTCAACCACTCTCTGAGGGGCGCGAAGGCAGACGTGAGATTATAGAAACAACACAAATGCAGCGACTGCACCGGGGCCGTAACGGCACAGCGGAGCGGGGCACGGGAGGGATGTGGCGGCGGACCCTCTGTACACGGGAGCGGGCACCGCTCTGCCCCAGCAGCACAGCCGAGACCCCTCTGGGTTCCCCCGCGGACCGCCCGCCGGGAAGGCAGCGCAGCGCAGCGCCGTCCCCTGAGCCCCGGGAGCCGCGTCCGGCCAGCCCGGCTCGGGCCAGGTTGGAAGGCGCCACCGCCGGTACTCACCGATCCCGGCCGCTCCCGGCCTCCGGCAGGGGGAATCGGGGCGGCCGCACGGATCTCCGGCCCCGCCGCGGCTCTGCCCCGTGCGGTCCGAGCGGGGCGCGGGAAGGGTCCCGCACCGCCCGCTCCGCAATTCCACCGGGCCGAGCCGGGCTGGGCCGGCCCCTCGCAGCAGTCCCGGGACGGCCCGCACCGACCTCCAACGGCCGAGCGGCTCCGTCCCCGGGCATCGAGAACCGGGCCTCGGACCCGGTCCCGGCCCCGCCCCGGCCCCGCTCCCCCCGGCCGCGGGGGCGGTGCCGGCCGCGCCCCTCCT
>VZUI01097584.1:0-68267 GCA_013401135.1 Cettia cetti | reverse complement strand
AAAACAAAACAAAACAAAACAAAACAAAACAAAACAAAACAAAACAAAACAAAACAAAACAAAACAAAACAAAACAACCAAAACAGCCCATTCCCCAGAAAAGGCCAGTGGGCAAAAGACTGGGAGAGTTTTGGCTGCTAGCCGAGTTAAGCCCACCATGACTTTCTTCTTTTCTATGTTTTTTTTTTTTTAAACTAGGACCAATTAAGCAATGCATTTACATCTGAGATTATATCTAAGTCATGCCTGTGCACCAGAACAAACACGATGCAAACAGACAACCATGTTGTCTTCTTTCATTCAAGAAAGGTGGTGCACACAAATGAAGTGCATTTCCACAAGAAAATCATGATAGGAAAAGCCCCATCCAGCCCAGACTAGCAAAATTAAATTCTATTTTCTTCTTCATTGCTAATGAGACTTATTCTGTAATTAAAATTTTTCAACTTCTTCATTATACACAGAAAAAATTTAAATCACTAAAATCATAGAATCATAGAACAGTTTGGGTTGGAAGGGACCTTAAAGATCATCTAGTTCCAACCCCTTGCCAGAGGCAAGAACACTTCCCACTAGGCTAGGTTGTTCAGAGCCCCATCCATCCTGGCCTTGATCACTGCCAGGGATGGGACATCCACAGCTTCTCTGGACAACCTGTTACAGTGCTTCAACACCTTCTTAAAAAAGAATTCCTAATATCCAATCTAAACTATTCTCCTTCGATTTAGGTTGGCTATGGTTTTCAATTTCAAATTTATTTAAGGCATTGTCTTTTTATTTCTTGAAGTTTTAATCTCAAGTATTTTTTAGAATTAGCTGCTGGTTTTGGGGAAATCAGCAAATGGAGACAGGGAAATACGTATATGTTCTCTTTTTAGAATAAACTGGGTGAGACATTGTGATCATTGTGTTAATATTTAAATTAGTCTAATGAATAACCTAACGGTAAAAACTTCTTGACTTGGTAGTGAACATGGTTTAGAACTGAGATCCAGATTATTAAATCCAATTAAGAGAGGTACACTGCCACAGGCAGGAAATACTCATTGGAAAAGATTGATTTCATACAAGTTACACTGCAGTGGTAGTATCTGGTGCTCTGTAGAGATTAAAAGATTTTCCCCACTCCTTCCCTCCCTTTCCATTTGTTTGTAAAAGTTCCCTTCAACACTCTGTAAGAGGAGGCTGTTTGCTAAGTCTTACAAAGGCTTTTTGAACTTAAATGTAAATAGGTACTTCAAGGATCTGAGAAGTACTACTATACTCCCAAAAGACTCTTGAAGAAATACGTTTTCAGTCCTAGAGAGCAAGATATATTTAGGGCCTTTTAACTGAAGTATAATTTTCTTGGGGGAGATACATCATGGAGAATTTATTCATGCCTCCTATCTTGAATAGCTTAACTCAAAACTGGAAAATGTGGGCTATGGGACACATTAACATTTTCCACAGGCCCCATTCTGAGCCAGGGGAATCCTCACTGGACTGCTGCTAGAGGATAGCTAGAGCTCACCTGGACAGGTTTTTCCGCACCAGCAAGAGAAAAAATATGGAGTTAAAGCTTTCCTCCATCCATGCTGGAACGGTGTTCTACCATTATCACACAGATATTTCTTCTTTCTTAACCCTCCAGTAATCATTTATTGGCAAGTTAAAACAGGACAAGTTTTAGACAGTGAATGGTCTTCCAAAGAGGGATGTTCTTACTTTTTCCCTGTGAAAAATATTACGTTTCTCCCTTACCTTTGTTTAGGAAAATAAAAGCTATTGTTCATGTGCTTAAAAATTAATTACAAGGGAATTAAACAGAACAGACATGAGAAAAGAAGAGTGGAAGGTAGACATCTATAGAATAGTTTCTTTTTTAAATTGCATTTTTTTCCAAATGTTGGAAGTTTATTTTCTTTCATTTTTCTTAACATAACCTTCTGATTACTCTTTTGAAATAACTTCTACCAAGAGACAACTGAAATATCCTCATTACTGCAAACACCATTTCCAATTACAGATTTTTTTGAGGACTGAAATAAAATAATGCTTCAATAAGAGCATCATTTTGTCTAAATTTCTTCCATTATATATTTAGACTCTAACAAAGATCTGAATTATTTAGTACCACTGAAACAAATTAGGTCTCTTTCTCAATAAATAGCAATACTGATCAAATCCTTTTCTGGTTCATGTTAGAGAAATATATTCTATTATATGGAAAAGATCTCCCTTCCTTACTTCCCCAGTAGAGTATTTTTAACTGATTAAAATTTTGTATTCTGAGTCTTCTGGCTAATTACTGAATAATATATGAGTTCATCAAGGCATGACAATGTACATTTTTCTTTCTTTGTCTGAAATGAAAGCAAAGTTGAGGAGTCAACCAAGGGACTGTCCGAACAGTAATAGGTAGCAACTCCATTTGTGCTTGTTTACCTAACCCCTAAATTAGCATATGCTAGCATTAGAGGAACAGTATCTCTGCCTGACAACTAAACATTTGACTCTGATGTTAGCAGCCCCTTCTATGTGTAGTACAATAGGAAAGGCTGCACACTTTTCAGGTCTATGGCATGCCCTCAGTACGCTACAGTTGGGTTCAGGATTTCTATATACAGGGGACAGTACAGGCCTTGCAGACTAAACCAGAAAAATCTCCTCAAGGCAGAACAGACATTCAAAAGAAAACCAACTATTTAACAGAGACAATTTCTAGACAAAGTTTAAAATATTGACTGAAATTCAACTGTTACGTTGGCACAGCAAAATCCAGGATTTACCTCCTGGCAACCAGACTGCAACCTCCAGCTGAGCTGAATGTGAGCACAGGAACAGCACTGGGGAAGAGCACTTCCCCCAGTTGAAATTTTAAATACCCTGGGTAATTTTAGTCAATGAAAATACCTTAAAGAACCTCCATGGTGTATTTCAAAGCTGGAGATCTATTACTACAGGTTTTATAGATATCTTTACATTTGAAATAGGGAATACCTGTCTAAAGTTCCACCAGAAATAAAATGAATGTTAAATGTTTGGACTGCCCATTGTTCCAAAAAAGAGGCTGATAAAGCTGCTACAGCATCAGCAATTCTCTCCATTGGTGTGAGCTGTGCAAGTAGCAAGAGCAGAAAGAACCTGCAATTTATCTTCAAGGGCTCCTAATTCAGAGGCTACAACAAGCAAATAACTAAGATCAAAATGACATCATATTTTAATTTACAAAATCTTATAATTAAAAATATTGCAGTAGAAGCACTCTTGTCAAAGGAAGAAAAATACAACCAAAATGTTTTTGAACCAATCATTTTAGATAAGCAGCATATTAACAATAAAGGTCTCCCTCCTGAGGAAAAATGCCTCACAACTATTTCTAAGCATGTGAAATATTCATAATGTTGCCTTGAAATACAGTATTTACATGAAGAGTTGCAGAATATAAATGCTGCATTAATGAACCTAGGTAGTGCTACTTACTCTACAAATACCACAGCTGCAAACTGAAGAAAAATAAAGTTACACGTAAGTATGCTACCAAAATGCTAATATACAACTCTGTGGAGGAAAACATAACAGGAAAGAGCTTTTTATTTGCATATAGAAGATTTTAAATTCGGCTCCGTATTTTGGCTTTTTAAACATATCACTTACTAAATGGTTGTCTAGGTTTGAGTAAGCATTTGAGCAACAATCAATGCTAAGCTTCAGTGTTCTACAGTTTCTCTAAATGCATTATTATTAAGAATATGCTGATCAAATGCTCTTATTTGCTTGTATTTTTTGTGCTTGCACTTATAGCATATAATTGCCAATTCATCTGTGCTTGTATTTCATGTTTAATGCCAAAGCAATTCTAGCTGTGGGTTCCGCAAAAATTGGAAGATTTGCCTACACATGTCTAACCCTTTTCCCTCCATAACCCAAAGCTATGCTTTTAACTTTTAGAAAAACTGTCCTGCGTCAATCTGATGGGCAGGTTTAGTGCATGAATTAGTTCATATACAGTTTATCATTAGTTTTCATTTTTGTTTTCTGTATTGAGTTTCTCAACAGTCAAAAAACCCCTCCAAATGTCAGAATTATCTGAAAGCTAGGTTTACCAAAATAAGTACATTTGAAATTTCCCACCCCTGTAAATAAAGAATTCTACCACCTCCCTGTTCAACCCAGGCAATTAAAGATCCTTGGTTCATGTGCTTCAAAACCTAGTTATCCATTCACTGGGTTTTTACAGAATTGTAACTTCAGTTTCATGCTATTACTTCAGTTACTGGAACTGCAGTAAGAATGACTATTTTTCATTAATTAGTCTCTTTCTTTAAAGAGAATTCATTTGATTGTGATGCAACATACCTAGCCAAATTGACAGTTCATCTACATTCATGTCATCCCCAATTAAACTCCATATTGTTATGCCAATGATTTGAGTGGATATATGCTGTAACTCACTAGACAGCCATGCAAGATTTGACTGCTGTAGCCTGCAGGATTTCATCCAAATTGGTGAGGCAATGCTGAGTGAGACAAACATTGTTGGTACCCGAGGAGAGCCATCTTTGCTGCCAAATATATACTAAAGATTTGGAAAATTGTTCCTTCTTTTCCCAGTCTCCTGCTGAAGTAGGAATAATTCTTAATCATCTCTTCCTCTTTCTCTGAAAATGTCTCCCAGTGGCTGCCTACTGTAGCCTCTGCCCTCAAGCCCAGAGCTCCAGGCATGTGCTGTTCCCTCTTCCTGCTCTGTCCAACTGCCTGCAGAATTTGGCTAACAAACAGACACTCCAGCTCTAAAATATAAGGCAGTTATTTATCCATAGATTAGGGGAGAGAAAAGGTCACTAATCTTGTCCTGACTTTGCTTCATGGTTTGATCCTAGTCTTACACCTGAAGTTACAGTCTTGCCTGTCAGTCCAGGCTTATGGCTGAAGCTGACTGTCATCACTTGCTCTGTTCGTGGGACTGCCTCGTAACCTTGGATCACTGTCCTTGCCTGCCTTGGTGTTACAGTTGGCTCACAGTTTTCCTTCTCTTATGGAGCATTGCCCATCAATTCTGCTCCTGGATACCACCAAGGCTAATACCCAGAGGATATGGTCAAAAGACAGTGTATTAATACAGAGGTCCAAGGAAAATTAGAAAGTAGCCTGAGCAGGATGTTTCTAGGGGTGGGAAATTCTCTGTAGCTTCACTCCTTGAAAGCATGAGCCTTTATCAAACTGTCACAATAATCTGCTAACAGCTCCACAGTTATTCTAGGAAATGGAGAGAAAGGATCAGGAACAGCAGCAGCTCCCCAGTTAGCAGAGGGATCCAGGTAGGAAGTTGCAGGACATTGTCAAGCAGCTGTTTTGGAAGTAGAATTAGAACAGCTGACTGTGCTCTCTTAGATTGACACAACCATCACTCTTACCCAGACCTCTAAACTTGGACTCTGTGTGGAATTAAAAAGCCTATCAGATTATTCTGCTCTTTAAAAAAATTCTTGACAGTCATAAACATAACCCCTTCACCACCTCCCTCCCTCAGTTTTTTCTGTTACTTCAAGAAAAAAAAGGACTATGGTATATTTGACAAATTCTTTTTCTAAGTGATCTTACAGCATTATGCCAAATTTTAATAGTGAATAGAATAAAACTATTAATACACAAAAGTCTTGCTGCATTAAAATATGATCTTTTCATCTATTGCACAGGGAATTAATCTCACCAGCTAGCATGATAAAAATTCTATCAACAAGAGTCCTTGAGCCATCCTGCTGGCTCCTGTGATGAGCAGCCATAGTGAATAGAACAAAATATAAATAGAGAACAGTGGAAAAAAGAAACCTCTGGCAGAACACTGTCCCTGCCTTTCCCAAGAAGACTGAAATATCTTTTTCTGTGAGTTTTAATATTGCAGCTTGCTCTTGCTGCTACTTAAAGAGTACAGAAAGAAATAATTCAAGTCATGATAACTTACTGATGCAAATGCAAGCCTAGTCTAATAAGGTATTAGAATAATATAAACATAAATAATAATTTCTGTGTAGCCCATAACAATGATAGGTAATTTCATTTTAATTAAATGTCAGTGTGAAAACTCTCTCTGAATTTATCATAATAACTATTCTGACCATAAGGGGAAAAAAGGGAAGAAAGTGGTTGAACAGTTATTTTAATATTCCATTGTCATGCAAGATATCAAACCTGCTGGCTTTCTGATTAGCACTGACTTCTTTTGGCATTAAAAACAAGGTCGACTCTTCCCACAGAAGAGGGTGTTATCAGCATTGTGTAACACAGAGCATATAAAACATATCAGAGCCACTGCTTGCCAGAGTCCTTCAGCCCCTCCTAGTTCTCCTGCAGAAAGTGCTGGAGATGTAGACTTGGATATCACCAGTATCCTAAAAGGAACTGAGTCCATATCTTCTCACTAGGCTTTTTAGGAACCTTGTTAACATTTTCAGTAAAAGGATGAGAGAGAAGCACCCAGCTGCACTCAGATGGGAAAGTCAATGAGGATGAAAATGTCTCAGTATGCCTATGAGTGGAACAAAGCCTGGATTAACCAGGCAAACCATCTCGCAGAGCAAATCTGCAGCTACAGTCTTGGCCTGCTCTACAGCATTTCCAGGGAGATGCTTTTTCCTACTCCAAGTACTGCAGATGCTGATCATCACCAGAGAAGTCTGCCAGCCATTCCTTTAGCCCTCTGTCTTGCAGATATTTAAGCTCACGGATTGCACAAGACAACAAATCCAGGAAAAATGAAAGCAGGAGTCTACAGAAAACGATAGTAAAAATGCAAGTAAGACAAAACAATAGGAAATCCTCATCATTCCATTGAGAGTCTTTAAAGTATGCTGTTTTCTGCATAAGGTTTCTCTCACAATGCTTCTCCATAACAATAAATACCTTGTTGTGGTAGAAGAACAATGCAACTTCAAAGTACAAGAAATGGAGACCAGGCTACAAAAGAGGCATAACACATAAAAAGGCAGGACAGTTGGCAATCTGACCTCAGCATCAAGGGATAACTTTTAAAGACTTTCTCAGTGTACTAACAATTTCAAAAACAGTGTGAATTTTTTAGAGGTATCTTCCTGGATTATTTAAACTCTCCAGTTTAATTATAAAAGAAAAACCCCAAAACACATTCCAAAAGAAAAAAAAAACAGACTACCCTCCAAATCCTTTCCTCTCTTAGTAAACATAACTTTTTCAAGAACAGAAATGCATTGAATTGTATAACTTGCTGTTCAACAAAATGTTGATTTGATAATGTAGTTTCAAAGAAGTACTGTATTTTCTGAAGTTATGCATTTTTCATTAAAACAGTTGTCAGAAATAATAATGTTGATCAGAGGACAGTCTCCACAGTACCCATATGTTTTTTAAATTGATAATGATCAAACACATAGCTTTTTAAAATTAAAAAAAAAAAAAACACTTAATATAATTTGGTTTCTAGTTTGCAAATATCTAGAAGATGACAATCTTAATTTTGTCCGGTCAAGAGCTGACTTCTACAAAAAACGTAAAAAAGGCATTTTTTTCCATGAAGAAACAGACCTTTTACATTTAAGCTTACCAATTTTTAGTAAAAATAACTTTCAAGGAAAAGAATATTAAAAAATTAATTTAAAAATTCTTTGAAAGAATCTAGCAAATAAACATATGCAGTATGCCTTAAGCAAAAAATTAAAGCTAGAACCTTTATCTATGGACTACATAAAGAATTAAAGTTATGAATGCATTAGGAGGTAGCACATTAGTAATGTGTGTTCTGAGTTAGAAAGAAAGAGTTTTGCATATGTTAGAACACCTGCACAAAGTCACACCAAAGGCCATGTAGCCTTGTTATTTCCCATGCCACCAGTACAAATTATCACATTAGGGAAGGACTGTAAAATAAAGGTAAAGAATAAAGTGATCTTTTTTCCAAATCCCAGCACATTCTGATGTCCAATTGTGGTCCCATGTCTCTAAAAGTTTCCCAGGATAGTAAAATTGAAACCAAATTAAAACAGTCTAAACTAGCTAGAGGAACTTTCTCATTTCAGTGCATAAAAAAGACTGTTTAAGATGCAGGCTGCCATCCTAAATTTTTCGGTAGTCTATTTCATCTGAAAAAGCCTTTGTTCTTTATTCAGAGAAGCTGCTACTCGAAATATAAACTATTTCTGCTGTATATATATGTAGCAAGATGACCACTGAGCACATTTAAAACAAAATCAAAACTAAAGAAAGTTTTATAGTATTCAGACAGCATTTCTGAATGAAAAAAAAAAAAAAAAAAAGCCATCACAAAAACATAGGGAAAAACCCATTGTTGCAGATGGGCTGGTCTTGTTGCCTGTATTATTTCCCTTTAAGACCTTAGTTTTAGATTCTCACTTATGACCCAGCATTAAAATGCTAACATTGGTAGACTAACTGCACTGAGGGAAAAGCTAATGAGTGGTGGCTGTGTTTGGTTCTCCAGGCTGTTCTTACAGACTGCTGAAACTTGTAACTAGACAGTTCTCTGAGTGTAATGTTTCAAACAATTATTTTTTGATTTCTATTTTCTGTTTAAGAAGGCTCAGCTAAAATAAAGTCAGATCTTTCTTCAGAAAATACTTGTTGTTTTCACAGATCTTTTAAAATGTACTACCTTACGACTACTGATTGCTGGACCTCTCATTTTTAACACTACTTTTAACCTACCATTGTAGATGTTATTATCATACAATATAGATTTTGTTTGAACATTTTTATCCTTGCTTTGACTGAAATACACTTCTATTTAATTAAAAGAGGAGTGCACCTTCTACCATTATATTTATGAGAGGGAAGTCCATCTTATTTGACTTCCTTTGAGAAACTAAATCAAATATTAAATCACATGTTCTTCACTTCTGTTTTAAGGACAGACAAAGGTCTGCTCAAAGAAGCTCAAAACACTCTTGGCCTTTGCTCTCTCAGGCATTTACCTGCACTGTTAATGATAGTTCTGGCTTGCTCTGGAAATTCTAAGACAGTCAGGTAGGCATTTTCCAAGTAAAGCCTTTTTCTCCCCTTTTCAACCCAGCTGGAGAGGCAGCCAACAGCAGGAATACAAATTTCTTTAATCAGCTAAATCACAGTGCTCTGGTGAGACTGATACTTGCAGCACTCTAAAGAGCTGTACACCACATTCAATCACATCAAGGCTGTATCCTTCTTCACTTGAACTACTAAATGCCTTTTCTGGGTGTCCTCACAGATGGCTACAGCATGGAGTGACCACTTGGAAACGGCTGCCAGCATAACTATATTCTGCACTCCAGCACAATCCCCCAGCTAGAAGCATACACATACCTCTGCTTGAAAATGGTGAGAAGTCAAACAGTTTTATCACCTTCTGAAAAGGGACAGACTTTGGAAGCACTGACACTGATATTTGTGTTTATATGCAGAGACAAAGATCGTCAACCTCCATGCACACAACTGCCCTACAGTAGCAAACCACTTTCAGTGATCCCACTGGTCTGCAAGTTTCCAGTGAAATATCACTTTTTTGGTGAACCTGGAAGCAGCTGAGCATAAAGCTCAGCCTTCAGATACAACATAAGCAGCATAATGAAGTCCTGGAGGCTCTCACTGGCCTCTGCCATAGGGAACATCATCTTTTTAGGGCTGCAGACATTTTCAGAACTTCACAGCGTAAGACCCAGACTGGTATTCTTAGCAGCTGTTACACCACACTCAGTACTTACAATTTTTTATTTCCTCTATACAAAAATTTCCTGACTGCAGTGAGATACAAAACAAGATTTGAGATTAGAATGTCAACATCTTAAGGAAACCCTGCATAAAAATTAAAGTGTTTAAATATACTTTACACTGTTATGGCAGAAGTGATCTTTTATCTATAGTGCATGTGTATATAAATATATAGGATCATTATAAATACATACACATTCATAAATGCATAGATGCATGGATAGGAAATGTCATCCTGGCTTTAAAGTTTAGCTCAATTTAACTTATACAAAATATATTTTTTTCTAATAAAACACATACAAATAAAGGACAGTGCAGAATAATTGTTTTAACAGTAATAAATAGATTATTAAAACTTTTAAATAAAAGTCCATGAGTTTTATTTAGCTAGTTACTTTCACCTCAATTTCAGTCACACTCCAGCACATACTACCAGCTGTATCTGTCAGCACCACCTGACAGAATTTGTCAGCTGCACATTTTTACATGTCAGCAGCAGGCATTTGCACTTGGAAACATTGGTGCCATAGCTGGGCGACCTCATTACTTTACTGTGAGATGCAACTTCCAAATTTCTCAGCATTGTACAAATACATTTTACAAAGCACTGGAAAGGTCATGCTCCAGATCTTAACTGGAATAACTAAGCCTCACAAGTGCTGGGTGAGATATCGTTTTGCTGCTGTGTTTCATTTGATAGCATCTGAAAGCACCGTCTTAAGGATGAACAAAGCAACAACAGTGGCACCTGCTCAGTGTCTTTTAGAGAGACTTCAGTCTAGTTGTCAAATAGGAGACAATGCCTCAGAATGGGGTGACTGAGCAACTTCATTTGCCTGCAGCTGTCTAAAGACCCAACATGAGGCTTGAGGAAACACACAGGCTCTGAGGCAAACAGTGAAGAAAGCCATAGGGCTGATAAAGCCACACTGTTTACAGGCTACTTTTTAAAGTTGAGCTATTTGCTGAAGTGAGAAGCTATGTTAATTCAAATGTATTTCCAGTACCCGAGCTAGCTTAGTAACCTTTCCATGGCACTGCTCTGTACCATGCTGATATGCACCATCCCTCAAAAATTCCTTCTGTTAGATAGAAGTGTTTGGAAAATGAAGATAGTAAGAATTTGAAACATTCAGCTAAACTAATGCAGGATCAATAGAAATAACTCAGGGTGTCTCAAACCACAGGAAAGAGCCTTTGTGTTTGTTTCAAAACCCCAAAGGTTAATTCCTTAAGAAGTAATAAATGAAAACTGCAACTGATCAAAAATTATTTCCCAGCACATTTTCTTGATATTTTTTGGTCTAGGAGGACTACCTGAAAAACATCTATAGAGATTTATGAAAGCATCCTAATAATCTACATTCTTAGGATACAGTGGGATGCCAACATGAATAGTTTAAGCTACTTTTTACTCATCAGTGAGAAGATTATGCAATCTTTCTTTTGAGTAAGTGTGCAGCATAGATGTAGAGAAAGAATTAATTTTTTTTTAGTGGAGGTCTTAAAATTTTTAAGAAAAATAAGAAGAAAATGTTGAATGAGTAAAATACAAACATCAGCAGAGTTTAGAGACTAACTATTCATTATTTCAAATAAGTATCGACTTCCAAAATGAGTTCAGAGAAGGACTATCCTTCAGTGTATTACAAATTACTTCTCAAGTTTTTAAGTAGACGTAAAATTTGTGAATACCAGTAATTAACACTAAAAGAGGTAATAAGCTATGAAATAAAAGCATCTTGGATGCTCACCTGCTGTATCCTGCTTATCCATACTAGGTTTGAGGTGAAAAGTTTCCCTACAGGCTGGATAGACACAGCAATACCAGAGTTCTGATTTTTCTCTGTCCTGTGAGGTACAGTTCACTTTCAAGGATGACTAGAGTGTGTTCCCCTATGCAGCTTCATACTGGCAGAAGAATCTCTTCCTCTGACAATATCCCTGATTTCTTTTGTGGCATCATTTTTGGTCTTCCCAATTAAAAGTTGCAATTTTTCTCAGGGCATTGAGAGATGTGTTGTTTTCATAAATGAAACCTACTCTTCTGAGCATCATGATTATTGCAGAATTACCTACATCTGGAGAGGTAAAGAGGCCACAGAGGCCTGATCCAAATTTGTCAACCTTGTTAGTAAAACTGAACCTGTCTCTTGTGTTCCACACATCCAAATTTACCAAGGAAACTGAGAGACAGTAACTCAGCCCATGTATTCTTAATGGACTGCACTGATGATGTGGTTGGAAGTGAAAAAGGAACTGCACTCTCACTCTTACTCCCATGCAATGAGAGCTTTACAAATTTGTGATAGCTCTGCTAAATTAGATGTAATACAGTGTTTCTTCATTTGACAACAAAACAAAGTCATAGGCAAAGGGAGCCTTTGAAGTGCACTGTAACAATTTCTTCCGCCAGTTTCTTACTTATGTAGTTAGGCCTCTTGATAGAACCAACCAAGTAGAACTGCGCTTACCTGAAGTGTAACATACCCACTTGCTTTCTCTCTATATATAGGGGAGTTCGTACAAAGAGAGACTGGATCCCATTTCCACCTACCTAGTCTATTTCCAGACCATTGGTATTAGGCTCTCTAGACACTTATTCCATTGGACAAATGGACAGAAATAAGAATCAGTTCTCCTATGCACTTTATTTGGTATAATGGCATGCTTAGGGGAGCACTTGGAACAAATCCTCACCAGAACAGAGCAATGAGCCACTTTCCTTTAAACCACTTAGAGAAAATGCTTGAAACAAGGTGCAAGCAATAGGTGATTTGACTGAAAGTCTGCTTCTGTAAGACCTCGTGAACTGACCGCTCTCACCTTCCAGAAGTGAACAAGTACCCTTTATACAATGCTGCCTAAATCACGAGTCCTTAGGATCACTGGGAGTGTCAGTAAAAATGCTTCTCAATATTACAAATGCTCACTTTAATCCTTGCCTTCATTGAAATTTACATGCACATTGCTACAGTTAAACTGTTAGTTTCTGCTAGTTGAGACAATCAGATAATGCAGGCATATAAAGACAACCAGAAATAAAAGTTCTTATGCATCAAAGCATATCCAGCATTCCAACTGATGAGCACTTAGCTAAGAAATTCAGGAATACATTTTTAGATCAGGACTTTACTCACTTTAGGTAAGCACAGTACTATGCTCTGTCTATAAAGTCAAATATATTTGACATATTCAAAGAATATATTCATTAGAGAGGCTATGTTACTTGCTATGTGAATCTCCAAAACCAATTTAAATCTCAGTTCCCACTGTCTCAAAATGATGTTGAGAGGTACCAGTAAGCTGCTGAAACCTCTCCACGTAATTTCCACAAATGGAAGCTTGCTCAGCCTATCTTTCTTATATACAGACCTACCTATCAAGCTGTAAAGAAAACCAAGATGACCATTTCTAATCCACTCAAGAATGATACAACACAAGCCCTTTGAAAAACCTGCTGACATCAAGCATAAATCTGCTGTCAGTGAACATTTCAATTTACAGAATATGCCTCCCCAGATAATCAGTCTGCTAGATTGTTTCATTCCACAAAAAGTTTCTCATTTCCACTGCTTTGGCACTTCACAATGAAGCAATTACTACAGGTGTAAAATGTGCTGCCCTGCTGTCTAGGTCCATGTTTTAATGGGAAGAAATGAATTAAATATTCTGAAACACATTTATTTCCCAGATGTGGCACAACACTTCAAAAGGAAATAAATTCTTAGATGTGCTCCAGCTGTCTAGTTAGTCATGTCATCCTTTTCTATTATCCATCTTTCCCTTGTAATTCTGTTTGTCAGACTCTTGATGAAAGTCAAAACCTCCTAACTATATATAGAATCATCAAGGTTGGAAAACAGATATACGCACACTACGTATTGTTTCAACTATTTTTGTCACTGGTTTAATTTGCTAACTAAATAAAAAGAACTGAAGCTAAAGTAGACATCAAAATATGATCCATTGCTAACTAAGAAGATGCACATAAATTCTAAAATCAACTATCTCTTAAGTAACAATATTATTCAGTTCTGCAAGCAGTAGGATTTAATTAAATGTCACTCCTAAACAGTTTAATTTAACAAAGTGTCATTTAGAAAGATTAGTTTACATAATCATATCTGAAACTTGCTACTGAATCAAAAGTAAGGTTTCTTGTTTGGGTTTGGTTTTTTTTGTTAGAGAGACAGACTTCAAGGATAGATGTCTGGCAATAAAATTAGAAACATTAACAACTCTACCTCCTCTTTCTGGATTTCTTGAAAAATTAATTAAAAAAAAAAAAGAAAGTAGACATCACCTTTTATAAGTGTCCTTATTTCCCTGGCAAAACCAAAATTCATATGTCAAAGCAAGGCCTTGTAAATACAATATAGTGTGGGTTTTTAAAGGAGCGCTAGTAGAGGTTCAATAGTACACTGCAGGTGGAGTACTCACTTTTTGCTGCTGTACTCTAATACATAATTCTGTAAAATGTCCTTTATTTTGATGTTTTTGAAGTCAGGAGAGGCACAGGACTTCAGACAATGTGAATGAAGCCCAAAGCCTTCTTTGGAGCCTTCTGTAGACAGTGTCTCTCTCTGAGTCCCAATGCTCCTCCCCCATCCTGATGAGCACAAGCAATAGAACAACAAGCTGCTTTTGCAATGGAGGGACTAAAATTAAGTAGGAGAATGTAAGAAGTACCTTATCTCCCCAGGACAGCTGTCACTGTTGCTTTTATGTCATTGTGAAATTTGGATTTATTCAAACAGAGACAGGTGGAGCTAATGACAAGACTGTAGCAATCGAAAGATTAATGTCCTGCAGTCAGAAGCAAGGGCTACAATAGGCCAGTACTGCCTAAAAGACCACCTGCAAAACAGTCTAGACACAACTAAAGGGAAGCAAGACTGCTTTCATCAAGAGCATTGGCTTCCTCCTTCTTTCCCCCTCCATTGTGACCAAACTTTGACTAGATGACAAGACTAAGCTTAGAGAGTACCTGGCACCTGGAGCACTGTATATGTTTTCCACCTGATCCCCAAGAAAAGTCTGTCTTTGATGTGAACATTAAAACCAGATGGAGAGTGGTTGTATCCACCCTTCTCTTGCCCTTTTCCCACCACTTAAGGGAAGGATAAATAAGCCTGTGATACCTGCCTGTGGATGAAAGGACTGAATCACTTTTCCAAGCTATTGTCTGAGAGAAATCCAAAGTAATTATGCAAATTCCAGAAGAATATTGAACATACTTGAGATGATTTTATGAGGTCCATTTTGGGAAGAGCCAGGAGCTATCTTAGACCAGTCTGAATTCTTTATCTTCATGTAAAAGGGGTAGGTGCAAACATTTCATACTGTCAGTTTTGTTGTCTATTCAGTTATTTGTGGCTAACAATTGTGGAAGTTCCCGTAAGGATCTCATTTAATTAATCCCATTAATTAGACATAAATGCATTTCTTGAGATCTAGAGAGTGACATCATCTTGACTAAAAGTTGCTTCCCAGATACCCATTATGAAAAGCTATGACTGTACTGAGTGAACATTAACTGAAAAATGCATTTCTAAGGATATTTAATAAAATTTTTAAAAAGAGCACATTTTAAAGACTACATTCCTCTTCACACTGGTTGACTATTGAAGGGAAGGAATGCATGAAAAAAACCGAGTTTTGTAGGGATTTTTTTAAGCCTTGCCTTTTGAAATTGTTCAATGGTGAAATGCAATGAAAGAGAAATAGCAGAATTGAAGTGTACCAGGAGCAAAATTATCATCGCCTAAATTTTTTGCAAAACTGTGATTGTGAAGCAAATATTCTTACTCTGGAGACTGGTTTGTATAGCATTCAGTAGATGCTTTCCAATAAATAAAACTGAAATTTCCATCTAACATTCTCCATGAAGCTAGTATTCCATTACTAATTCAATTCTGTGCTAGCTCAAGTACATCTTCACATGGGCCTGCAATTTTTAAATCAAAATTTATTATGAAATATTTATTTTAACAGCTACCAAAATTAAAATGAAGCCCAGCTGACCATGAAAAGCAAGTTCTGTACGTTTAGATTAAATTTAATTCCTGGACTTCTCAAAAAACATTGTCTAATTTGGTGCATATTTAAACCATGTAAGTTTAAATTTGACTGATCTAAAATAAAAGTTTAGTTCATCTCTTAATGGAAATCTTTAGAAACATGAACCTTTTTTATACTTGTAACATTAGAGAGCATTCTCTCTGGAAATGGTGAACAAAAGAAATAAAAAAAACCCTGCACATTAAGAATCAGTTTTAATGGAATGTTGCTGATGATAGGATCATTGCCAGTAAACAACTCTGCAGGCACTGAGGCAGACTCCAAGAAAAGCAGTCACAAATAGAGTGTGCCAAACAGTTGCTACTGCACTCCAGCAACAGACCATAAAATTGCATAAGATAGGTTTAGACAGAATTTCAGGAGATAAATAAAGAAGGTTGTGTGGAAAAAATGAATATGCATTAGTCAGCATAGATGGTACTCAGAAGTGCTTGGACCAAATCTTAGGTTTGTTTATATCTCTTGAGAAAAGTTACCTTTGTCAGCAGCTTTAATTTAATTAATTAATTACTTAATTAATTTAGTAAACAGTGCTCAAAAATTAATTTCTCATCTATGTGTTTTCAAGTACATTGATTCAAAATAACCAGAACTCAAGTTGCCAGAAAAAACAGGAAATTAAGGCAGGTTGCCTCAATCTAAACACATGGTCATGTCTTTCTCTCAATGCAAATCTACCGAAATAATAAATTTTTCAAAAAGGCTGTAAGGAAAATTGATTTCAAAAAGTGGTTTTGCCACCTTATTTAAGACCATCTACAAGTTTCTGGTTTAGTCTGAGCAAATTTTACAAGATTTTTCTTACATTCTGCTACCAAGTTCTCTACATCCCTGAAGTAGAACGCTAAAATGCTGGCAATCCTAGTAATCCCTGTCAGAACATTACTATTATTATTGTTGTTGTCGTCGTTGTTATTATCATTATTGTTATTGCTATGAAAAAAACTTCCCTTATACAGCAGTTTTATATTCTCAAGGTCATGAAATTATAGTTCTTGGAGTAAGCAGATTGATGCAATATTTTCAATACTCAAGAGATCTCTCCTTTTCAAAGTCTTCTATTCAAGGCTAATTCAATATATCAGAAAAATAATAAAGACAAATGCTAGTGTGGACTCATGACTGGAAATAATAATGACAAAAATTGCAAAACGCTGAATTTTTCCTGCCCACATTAATCATGTTATTCAGTGCATTATACTTTAAATTATGTCAGTGAGATGAAATTGTACATTCCATTGCATTATGGATAAAAAAAAAATCCTAAGTGCTTTTTTTTTATTTATTTCTCAATATACAGAAGGAGAAAAAAAAAGAAAAAGTATCTTCCTAGTTTTCAAAACTTTCAAGAGCTCAACATGCTTCTAAGGCAATGTAAGTTCCAGAAAAATTACTAAATAAATTACCAAAGGGTGACAATATTGGCCACTATTGTTCACCTAACCCTGCAGCATTTCTTCTGTGTGCTCCAACAGGAATTAATTCTAGAGAAATTACATTAGAAAAGACAAAGGTAGTGGAGTGATAGGAGTCCTGACTAAAGAGACAACAGTTTTAACTGACTTTGTCACTTGATTTCTTCCTGAATTTTGATATTTTGATATTCCATTTCACAGTGTTTCACAGCCACTGCCTTCTAGAATAGAGACAGCTAAAAGTACACAGGGTACACACATCCTAAATTCTCTTTGCCTGCAAAAAGAGATGGCTGCAGCAAATTTTCCTGTTTCCTGTTGTCCCTTAACAGTGTCTGGGCATTGTCCGAGAAATTGGTAGCTGATGGAATCAAGACCATGCTGGGAAACAGACTAACAAATAAACAGTGTAGATGGTCACAGGCCAGTGCATTAACAGCTTCCCCAGCTCTATTTTAATTAGTAAAATTGCTGCAGCTTATTTTATAAGCTCTTCATCTGTGTTGTGTTGCAAATCAACTTTGTAGGGCCTCCCAATCCTTAAATTATTGAATGGTGATGGTAAAGAGAAAACAGATACCAATCCAACTTAAAGTAAGAATGGATATAAAAGACTGCAGAATAGACATTGGTTGGATAGCTGCACTGATACAGTTTTCAACTTTTTTTTTTTCTTTTTTTTCTTTTGAAAGTGAGTTCGTCAGTTTCCTACAATTCCACTTGCACTTTCCCAACAGCAAAACATTTTGGCTTTCAGGTTTTTGCATGAGTGAGACACAAAGGGCTTCAACTACAGGTTTCGTTTGCTTAAAGGATGTTTTGTTTGAAATCCTCTCCATTTCAAAAATATTTGTATTAAAGTTGTATTGATCATGTAGGAAGATGTGATAGTAAAAAATTTTACTTAGAAAAATATACTATTTGCTAACCTGTGCAGAAAAGGAAAAAAGAAAGCCCTTTATTTTTGAAGTATAATGGTAATGTAAGCACCACAGCTAACAGGACTTCTAGAATAACAGACTACTAGCCAAACCCCAGAAACCTAATTTTGTTTTAATCCTGAAGAGAAATCAGAATAAGAATACAGATGCTCTTGATATATTAGTGAAAAATAAATATATGTAGGAAAACATGTATTTGCAGTTCAGTTTTCCTGTCATGACAGATCTTTTAACCATGTGTAGGAGTGACTTAATTCCTTATTGACTTCTTGTTATTCAGTACACAGAACAACAGAATGGCTTGGGCTGGTAGAGACTGTTCGAGGTTATCTATTTCCAACCTCCTTGCACTTGGGCAGGGACAACGTCCAACACATCGAAGTCCACTGATCATTCTACAACTTCAGTTTCATCTTTCTTATAAGCATCTGTCTTTCCTTCCACACGTATCTCTTCTTCAAAATAAAAAGATCTACTGAATGCAAAAAATATTCACTGCACTTCACCTTATTAATCTAGAATGTCCATATCTGAAATGTTAGTATCTAAAAATACCATTTTAGTATATAGTGTCTAGAGGGAGGGGATGAGAGCTTGGATACAAGAGATGCTGTCCAGAGCACCAGCTGTGCTTTAGAGCTGCCAAAAGACAGCAGAACATCCCAAGACTGTGCAGTAACAATAAGTAAATTAGCTGTGTTAATTAGTGTATTACACTCAATTATGTGAGTGTAACACAGAGTGAAAAAAGGTGGAGATTTTTTGCAATAACCTTTACCAGAAAAAAAGTAGTTACCCTCATCAGATATATCATAGTAATGTAAAGATAAAGCAAATTGGGATATTAATCTTAAAAGTGAGATTCCCATTAATTCACATTAAGGGTTCCTTTATCCATAACAATCACAGATTACTCAATTCTCTTTCTTATAAAGTTAATATATTTTATTTGAATATTTATCTGTTATTCACAAGAGAGAATCAAAAATGTTTAAAACTCTTGTATCCAAGTTCTGAACCTTTGCATTTTTGATAGTAGTTTCTGTCAGTTTAAATATTTCCTGAAAAAGAGCAGATGCACAAAAGATTCACTTCTATGCATAAATGTGAAAACTTGAAATCTGAGGGAAATATGAGGGAGAGAAGAGAAATTTTATTTGCAACTTAGCAAGGTCTGATTTTAATCTTCTAGACTAGCGTATTAACATCACAGAAATACATTAATTTCTCCCTCATGGAAGGTTTAACAGCAGCTCTTACTGTACATTCAATGTTGAAACTCAACAACTGAGGTTGAAAACCTGTCTTCTTTACTCCACTAATAAATAATCAGTTACATTTACAAAGTGAATACTTAGTCAGTTAAAAGAATATTTTTAAAGAAAATACAGAGCACCATTTTTTAATACTCACTAATTATTGTAGTTAGCCCACCTAGATGTGGCAATCAGCATTCCAGTTTTATTAGAAAAAGCTTTTCTGCAATTTTTTTCTAATTTGTTTCAGTTATTGTGCAAGATCAGTGGTCTCAACAGTGAATACTGTAATGCAGAAAGATTAATGGTACTCTCTAATTATCTAGGGCTTTTGTAACTGGGATTTCATCTTGCTGAAGTCAGGAGACTATGTTTTGTAATCATATGCTAGATATGCAAGCAAGTGGAACAGCAAGAGAACATGTATTAAAGATGAGTAACACTCAAAAATGCGGGTAGCAGAGAAAGCAAATAAACAAATCTTTTAAGACAGAAGGGCCAATGAAAAAAATTAGGTGGAAATACTCTATCATATTTATTTTATTTTTAGTGTTGCTACCATAGAAATATTACTGTATTAAATTATTTTCACTCAGATACGGATTTACATGTATTCTTCACTCAATTCTGCAATTTATAGTGCATATCCTTCCTTCTACAATAGTCCCAGAGGAACTAAGATTGCCCATACATTTTAAATCTAGGTAGGAATGGCAGATAAAGTCAAGTGCTTCTCCAAAGAGACTATTCTCTAATATTTGTCTCAAGATGCTCCTCTACAAAAGAAGTTTTATGCAGTGTTTTGTCTTCTAAAATTGCAGGTTTCTAGGAACAAGATCTGTTTTGCCTACTTGAAATAAGTAAATTATTTTTCACCTAGTTTATTTTCAATACAATCCACTAAAATTCACTGTGCAGACACTCTATGAATTTAATGACCTGGCTGGCAAGAAAGAGAAAAAAGAAGGGCTCTCTCTTTCCCAGGAATCCAGGCTGAGTCAATTCACCAGGAGCTGCCATAGGTTCCCATGACAGTAAATGAAACCATCACCCTGAACAGGGTGTATCTGAACCATAATCAGCCTCCCAGCTTCTGGAAAATTACTGCATGTGGTTTTTTGGTAATCGGTCTTGTTCATGGCTCGTTGAAGGGTTGGATCAGCTGCAGAGTTCCTTCTGCATCCTCAAAAAGGACAAAAAGTGTGGTTCTTATAAGCAGGTTTCAGAATAGCTAGGAGGGATTTTCTAAATCTAATGTACATAAATTAATTCAAGTGTATTTTAACTACTATACTGATTTATGTTTAAAAGTCACTCTGGAATGAACCAAAGACAGAACATGATCTGGAATCTTCCAGAGATATGAGAAATTGATACATGATATAAATATTTTCCTGTTTTCCCCTAATTCCTACCTCTTTCAAGCAAGCTGTATCTTCATCAAATAGATTGTGCTTTCTGTCACTTGAAACGCTTCCTGAAGAAGAGTGATGGGATTACTCTGAATGCTTAGTCTTAGAGAAGCATAATTAATAGCCTTTTCAGGAGTTTTATTACTCTCTTCAGTAAGTAAAATTTGACAGTTACAGAGGGTTACTAAGAATAGTAATACTGAATGTATTCCTTCTGCATTCTGCTTACTGTAAAACATATATCTGAAATCAAGAACACACTTTCCACTCCTTCTCTTTCAACTTGGATGACATTGTTCCTGATTTACACTTGTAAGTAAAAAAAAAGAAAGCTTTGTATAAACAGCACTGCCAAATTCATCACATGAATTGATTTAATTCAGGATGATTTGGGGCAATAAATAAGACAGATTGTGTGTTAACAGTGAATCATCATCAAAAGAATGGATTGCAATGCATTTTCCAATAGATTAAGGAATATAAAATAATAGCAATGATTTTTTTTTTCTTTAAACACAGCAAGGGGAAAATAAAGTTCTACTGTGTAAAAAAACAATAGCCATTGGAAGTGGGTTTTTTAGGATTTCCATAATTACAATTCATTTTCTATGATCAGAGAATAGCCTTAGAATGAGTCTGCAATCTGGATTCCTAAAATTTTCTTTTTTCTTCTTTTCTCTTTTTTCTCTTTTCTCTTTTCTCTTGCTTAAAAGAATTCTTTCTTTTCTACTTTCTTTAGCAAATTAAGGGAAAGGTTGCAAAATACAGAAGATGAGCCAAATAAGATAATAAAATGCTCAGGCTTGCTACACTATGCTTCACTTCTCGAGTGGCTCCAAAAAATATGGAAAATACAAGCCTTCTAATAGTGTCAGGGATCAGATAGCTACAAAAGCTGAGCTGGGATGTGCTGCTGACCTTTTGGACCTAGTGCAGTGAAAGCTGTGGGAGAGATAAACTGAAGGCAAGAGCAGAAGTGAAGACATCACGGCTGGTCACTCTGACCCTCTGATGCTGACCGCTCTGATAGGAAAAGAGGCAACAAATTTTTTGCTGGTGAAAGTGATAACAAGGACATTACCAGCATAAGAGGGACAATCAGAAGATTGTTCCTAAAGGGGACCGGGACAAAGGGGTCTGAGTGGAAAATTTTGTAGGAATGTAATACAAATATACTGGTGCAATAAAAGGGCTTTGCTTTGCTGGCATAGCAGAGTCCATGTCTGTCAATCCTTGCATAATAGTGCCATTCATTATGTTTCTTTGAATCCAAAAAAAACCCAAAAACCAGTGCATAAATGTCAGACATATACTTAATATGAAGAAACCCCATACAATTTCTTTGTGACTACAAAATTCATGATGCTTTATATGTCAAATAAACTCATTTGCTTTTACTGATATTTTGGCGCTAACTAGCTGTACACTACGTTTAAGTACAGCTCCAAGAATAAATGCAACCAGTCCTTCAGGTGGGAGAGACTAGCACTATTTTTTTTTCTTAATTGAGGAATATTTACATGAAATGTATTGATTAAATCCTGATATTGCATAATTCCAGGTATTGGTGGGCTCTGACTTGCATTTCACCCTCTCACTTTTCTCCTCCCTATCAGAAGAAACTCAAAGAGGAAATCACTTCAAGTTTTCAATTGCTACCCCAGAAACAGGTGTTTGAAATCCAGTAAAAATGACCGGTGTCCTTTATATAGAAGGTCAATATTTTATATCTGTACTTATAAGCTCATAATAATTAAATGAGCCTTATTTCAAGATGCTGATTAATGAGAATGTGCAAATTAACTCTGAGTTAGAGTGACATTCTCTCAGTGTTTTTATTACATCTACTCTTTACTGCTTGATATTTCTGTTGTAAATTAACACTGAAGATTTTTTTAGCAGAATTTTATCCCCTTCCATTTTCTAAAATTCAGGTTGAAGATCTTTTGATAAAAATGCAACTAGATTTTATTAGTTCTCTGCTTCTCCTTTAAGGAGCATATTTATTCTCATAATGGTCCAGTGGGCTACACCTTCTTTATACTTGTTCCCAGATCTCCAGCTGGATTAGATCCATATAATTCCTTTATCTGAAAGGGTACAGGTGAATGCAAAGTATCAACAAGTAATTCAGAAGGCTCAGGAGGAAAGGAGTTTGCTGTACTTTATATGGAGGCTAACTTGAAGCAGACTTCCTAATGCACAGTATTTACAAAGCTCCTTTCCAAGACACTAAAAATACTCTCCAAAATCCAAAACTCACATTGATTTTCCTATTTAGTCTTCTCTTATAGAAATTCTGAGACAGAGTTTTAAAGATATCAGGGAATATTCGATGACACAGTTCCCATTTGCTTTAATCAAGCTCAAAATTTCATCCTTTAAAATCATGCTCGCTTGCACACACAAAAAACATATTTCATCTTTTTGTAACAGAATTGCTTGTAATACAAAATAATTAACATTATTAGAATTTAAATTTTTTTCTTTTTATATCTTTAGGAATTCTGCAGTTTGGTTTAACAATTCTCCAATTGGATTTAGCTTTGGATTGCTTGAAAAAATCTTTAAGTCATAATTTGTGAGTTCAATATTTTAATGGAATAGCACCTTCCAAAGCATGGTACTTCTCAGTTTATTCTGTGTGTTTTATTAATGTTTATTCGTTAAGGGGAACCTTTAAGTAAAAATCTCTTGATCTGTACCAAATGCAGTAAAAGAAAAAAGAAACTATGGCTTGTATGGCACTAATGTCTTTAATAGCCTGATGATAATACTACATTAAATTGTGATTCAGAGCAAAAGAAAATGGAATTTTCCAAGGCCAGCTACAAAGGAATGCCTGTACTATACTTTACTGCATCAAAAGTGTTTTCTTTATTCTTGGTTGCTTTATGTTATTCACAGCAATTCATCTCTAAAATGCAATTAAAACATTTGTATTTGTTAACTACAAATATATAGATTTTTCTACTCAAATGCCTCAAACTCAAAGCCGCTCAATCACGGTAACAGCCTTAATTAATATTTCTCATTCTCTCATTTTCTTTTCTTTGGAAAAGCAAAGTGCATCGTGCCTTTTAATAAAAATAAATGGATTCTAAATATTTCGTGGCATTTCTAATCTAATGAAAGGACAAGGAAATAAATTGTCATGTTTTTGTCATTTTTTGCAAAGCCTTTGAAATAAACTTGTTCAGTGTAGAGAGAGTAATGATGAAAAGCGTATAATGAAAACTTCAGCTCTTTGACAGGTTTTCAAATACTTGTGAGGAAGAAAGGCAACTTCAACTGTGACAGTGCTGGGAAGATCAAAAGACACATTAGCAGTGAACAGAGCAGCATTACAAAAAAGCAGAGACAGAAGGTTAGGAAATAATGGAGGAGGCTGCTGTCCTGATCTGTGCCACGCACACAGAGACAGATTGCCAACCATGTAATCAAACCTGTAGCACATTCTGAATAAAAATTCCAGTGATTACAGAAATATGCTTCACATAGTATTCAGGTGGGCCAGATTATTTGCTGCAGATGGCACACTGATTTAGAACAGAAGTCACAAAACAATCCCTTGTTTTATTTTTGCATTCCCATAAGAAAAGGCACTAAGTGAAATGTAGGTTCACTGGAGAGCAAATGTCTCTTTTCTGGAGACTAGCTATACTAGAGACATAAATCAATTCTGCAAAATTTGTGCTCTATAGAACAGGTTGATGTCATGTGGGGGGAAAAATAGTCTTAATTTGAACAAATCTGATTCCTGTTTCCTATTCCCTCTCACCCTCCAAAAAAACCCCAACATATATCACATGGTATTTAAAATCCAAAGAAAACAGAAACACAGTCAAATGTAAATATTTGTGACTGAAAAAAAGAGGAAAATTATCTGGAATGTCTTAATGGAAGTAGGAACAGGCTGCACTGTCAATCAACTGTTATTTAGTTTTGTGTAGATATTATACAAAATAGTTAGAGAACAAGAGTCAATTGTCACTAGCTGCTGTAAGACAAATTCTGCCTGGCACAGGGAAAAAATGTTTCACAATGAGAGTGAAGAAACTGGAACTGTTTTTCGAGAAAGACTTAACACAGTGAATCTGTGTTCAGACAAATTTTCACAAATTAGTCTGAACCTTGAATATTTTAAAGTCCAATGGGACAAGACCCTGAACAACCTTTTTTGACTTTGACACTGTCCCTGCTTGAAGTAGGAGATTGGAAGAGATGACTGGAGGTCCCTTCTAATCTGAATTCTGAGATTTTTGTGATTCTGTCACTCCATTTTTCAGTTCAGCTGTTATACTGACTATATCTCAATGATTTTGTTCTGACATTTTTAACTAAAGCACCTTTTTTTTTCTAAACCTCAAATCAAAGGTGTATTAATTTGTAAATGGTGTCTGATTGCAATTTCTCTATTCCATCTTTCATTATTTGGCCAAAACATCAAGAATTTCCTTTATCTTCTTAACCACTAAATTTAAGAGCTCTTCTTTCAGTCCATTAGTCTGTTACCATTCACATATGCTATTTTTCACTGCTGCATCTATTTACTTATATTTTTCTTTAAAGTGCCCATACAGTTATAATTCAATTCATTTCACAGTATTTTTTTAATGCTTTTCATGACATTCCTTGTAAACGCTCTGCCAACCTACGGTTGGACATAATACGTTAATTACTAATGTACTAATATAGAATATTATAATTTCCTATAGACAACCCTCCATTTACATTTACTCATGTTTTGAACTTACAGCAATGCTAAAGGTAAAAAATGCAAATATATTTGAACACCATTTAACTCTTGCAAGTTTGAGAAAATACACCTAACTAATACCCTGAATCTAGTGACATCAACAGAATTCCCACAGGATTTCATCCTTACGATGACACTGTCATATCTAACACAGCAGTAAAACAACTGGTTTTTATCTTTGGCCTGCATCATTAAAAATGACAAGGACAAACTGTCTCCTATAAAATCTTTCCATGCAGAAATATTTTTCTGTGTATCCATCTTGAGCTGAGGTGTGTAATGTCCCTCCTAGCTCTTTTCTCAGCTTTGTGAAGACAGTGTTCTTCAGAGGACTCTTCAGCTTAAAAGCAAAGACATTGATCAGTAGGAAGCAGATTTCTGGGGTTTTTTGAATGGAGTTATTTATTTCCTTAGGCAATCTGAGAAACCCTATTTTAAGTGAAGACATCCCAATAAAAGCAGTACAATTTGGACTTTGAGATTTCCACAGCTTAAACACATTTCTTCATTCATTTGATCATTTCTGTAATTGCTGAATAAGATTTTATGTCCCTTTAGGCATTAAACTCTAGGAAAATAGTTCATTTGGGTATTGTGCACTTTTCTGTTTTTCTATATGAATTTTTTCTCAACTTCGCTTTTATATTGATTTATTTAACTTGCATTTATTTACCTATTAACGTATAAAGTGCTGCCACTTAGGCGATTTGGAAACAAGAAAGTATTAATTTGCAGCTTTTATAAATACTGAAATATCACTTATTATCCTGACATAAAACTTTAAAAGAGATCCTGAAGAAGCAATTAATTTTGCTGAAAGTAAGTGTTAATTACTGAAAAATATACAAATTAATTTTAATATTACTAGAGCTTCCCTTAAAAATTTGGAAATGGATACCTGCTCACATACATTGTGTTAAACTCATTGTGGTGAACTCTGTTACCTGAGCTCTTTCTTCCTAGGTATTAAAAACTAACATGTTACCTAAAGAGCGAGAATTTGTCTTTTTCACAAAACTTGAATTCAACATTCCTTAGAAATGCAGGGCCTTATCTCAAAGTCTCATAATTTTCTGAGAAGTATTGAAAAATCAAAACTTCAACTTAGTCTAACTTAGGGAGAAATGTTCTCTGCTTAACCTCTTCATTATGATACTGACAATAGAAGGATTTAATATCCTACAATTAGACTTGTGAGAAAAAAAAATTGAGACTACCTTGCTCTGGTAGTAAAGGAGCTTCAGAAGATAAAAGAAAAAGACGTAAGACATTGTAAAAACAATATTGTAAGAATTCAAAAGAACTTCCAACTGTTCGAAGAAACCTTCTAAATTTTGTGCATAAATTGGGATTGCATTTCATGATTGAAAGTACTGCTGTTGCTTTTTCCCCTCAAACCTGAATTGAATCAGTTTGGATTCATTTTTTAATCCCAGACTCCTTTGAATGCTATGTAAACAGCAGTGGATTCAAACCCCATTGTTACTACACATTATTGTTGTGGTTGTTGTTGTTGTTGTTGTTATTATTATTAACAGCTGACTCCTGAACTAATTTTGTTTGACTGCAGCCTAAATCCATACCAAACAGTTGGTACAAACAGGAAATTTAGCAGAGTTAACATAGGTAAGAATGCCCTTACCACCACTGGGGGAAGGAAATCTCAGCTTTTGCTTTCCAGTTAATATTTGATTGGCAATTTCTGTGATTTGTTACCAATGTGCACATGAATGTATGTCATTCATAATTTAAAAAGGAAAAACAAAAAACATAACCTAACACAATCCTGCTAAAAACTGTGTGGCAACAACCTTATCCAAAGAATTACATGCAAATGTCAAAGGGTGACATACTGCATGGACTAAGACAAGTTTGTTAAGCCTTGAAAGCCCTACCTATCCTATTTTTTGAACTAACTTACACAGGGAGGATGTGTTTGATATCTGACCTTCATTCAAAGTAAAAGTAATCTGCTATGTTTGCCAGGTGAGGGAAAAGTAGTTGCCTCTCAATGACCTGAGGAGAGATTCAACTAAGGTTCTAAGAAAAAAAATAAGGTATCCAAAGGGCAAGTATTAAATATCTCCAATACTTATCTGAAGACTAGGGCTCAATATAGGAAGTAATTTACCTTGATCATGAAGTAAAACATGTTTTTTTGTGATACTGAAAGCAACTTGGCAAGGCTAATTCCATTAACTGCTCAAAGCTCTGGTTTCTTCACAGGAGGCTTGGGCCAGGTTTGCTGAAGTTAAGCACCGGCACTGCTTATTACTGAGAGTGGCCTTGCAGGATCTTGAACTGCTCTGACTTGTGTGTACTAAACACAGTTCCAGAAAATGGATTAAGAAGTAATATTTATGATTCATCTCTAGTGTTTATTTGCATAATAGCATGAAAATGAGACACAGCTTTGCAAGAGGCCATTTGGTTTCAATTCAAATGAGTACACTTTAACACAACAGTTAAAATTGGTTGTTTCCATTTTTTCAGTTGATTATTTTGAAGAGAGAGCATGCATATGTTAAAAAAAAAAAAAAGCCTAGTAAGCTTGCTTCTTTATGTCAAATGTAGATTAACACTACAACACTACAAGTATGAAGGATACATCCCTGCTCTCTAAGAGGTTTTCTTTCTCATCTAGGAATTTTTTACCAAAACACCAAGTTCCTTTTTCTGCTGCTTGTGACATTTACCACAAAATAAAATTATTTTTAAATGATTAACTCAAAGCTAGGAAATGCTGAGCCTTTATGCAATGTTTTTTGCCAGACTGATTTGCCAGAAAAGGGAGCATCTTATTTTCAGCTTCAGGGAAGCAGGGCTTAGCTTCATAGAGCAGTGCCCTGAGACATCCTCCAAGGACCTGAACACTTAGACTTGGGTTGTTCGTTTTGCTCTTGTGCTACATTGGAAAAAAAAAAAAAAAATAGTCTAAGATAGCTTTGGCAGCCTAGAGTCAGTAGTTTAAAGTTTCACGTATTAATTTCATGTTAATTCTCATCCAGAATTTTAAAGAAGTCTGTAGTAAGCTCCATATTCCTGTCAAGTTGCTTCCAGAGGCAAAATGAGCTCATTTCCATTTACTTCAGCTAACTCTACAGTCAATAAGCACAGTGTAGTTGATTCTGTGCCACAGCAGCTTTCTGCCAACCTCCAATCCCTACTTCATATAAGGCTTTGTGATTCCTAGGGCAACTGAATCAGAATCTAGCTGAAAACTGAATTCCAGACCTGAATGTAGCCAAAAAATTTCCAAATGCATAACAAGAAATTTTATGTCAGGATCTGAAGATCTTTAGCATAACTATTGCTAATTTCATGAAGACATGGTATTTCTACAGAGTTCTAACAGCGGAATTTTGGCATCAACCAGGCACCTTTTTGCTTTGAATCAACTGATGTGAGCTGATCTTAGCTTGGCAGAGGTTATGCAACTCTTTGCCATATTCCTAGGCCTCTCTCTTGTCAACAGTTTTGCTTGCCTTCAGCATTCTTGCCTACATCTTCTCCCCAGAGAAGTTAAGGACAGTTTTGCCTTCCTGGGAATCATGAGTTCCTCCAAGATCTCCACTAAGAACTGTTTTTCAATTTGCCTTTTCTTCCTCCCTTCATGATAGGATTCAGATTTCTTTAGAGGTGGATAAGGAAAATGCAGAGACTGGGGCATTTAATGATCATGCTTGTCATACATAAAACAAATATTTCATTCAACAGAGGAAGAAGAAACATCCATAGGATAAAAAGGGACCAGGCTCTCCATGTCTACAATGATCACATGAGAAAATAGTGACTTCACAGATTGTATTTCAGTTGCTCACTCATTTTCTTTTTTTTTTTTCAGAAAGATCCCAAAAAGCTAGTGTATGAGTTGTATGTGTATCCCATAAAGACCAAAAACATTTTGAAATTCTTCTTATTTTGGTAAACAAAAGCTTACCTAATATTGATCTTGTTGCTTGAACTAGATGAGTGAGACAACTAAGTATGCTGTGGGATTTCTGCAAGACTAACAGTTTAACCAGATTCATACGGAAAACATATTTAAATATTTCCTGTGCTGGCTCCCCCAGAAGGTTTTGGTTTTTTTTAATAGTTGTATTATCTCAAGAACTTCTCTCTATGAAATATAATTCCCATTTTCTAAGTTATAACCCTCCTGTGGCTGCACAAGGGACAACTGCATGACCTAACAGGTCTTCCTGGTCGACAGTATACTTGAGAGTTTGTATAGACCATTTTCCTGCACTGATTTTCAGTATAAATGCCTGAAGTCAGGCAACTCTTTTCTACAACAAATCTCACAAATGTTAAATTTACTTTTTAAATTAAAACCACCCAAAAGTTTCAGCAGAAAGATGTTCCCAAATCCATTTAGCAATATTAGTTTTAAAAATGTTTTCCAAACTTGAAGATGAGCTTGAACTTTTTCAATTTATGCAGAAATTTAGAATAGTGTCCAGGGCTATAGGAGCACAAGATCAAGTCTATAATTTACATGGGACCATGCAGACCTGATTTTCTCATTATATTTATTCCTAAAATCAAATCTTTCTCAGCCTAGGCCCTAATCGCCAAGCTGTAGGGTCTGTTGCTCATTAAATACAACAGAGTTTTGAAATATTTTTGTCACAAGAGAGTAAAGCACCACCAAAAAAACTCAGTAAGTTACAACTGATTGTTTGCAAAAGCTATGATTAAACTTTGAAAAGCAAAATCTATCATTTCTCCAAACACAGAGAAGATACTGTTCAGATTTTGATTGAGGGCTTTTGCAAATTTCTATTTTGTTTTAAACTTGGTCAACAATGCACCCTTACAATGATTCATTGCAGTCTGAAGAAGGAAAATAAACAGCCCACTGGAAATCTAGCTGAATTAAAATTTTCATCAACAGCAAATGTTCTTGTTCCAAAATACTGAAGAAACATTTAAATTAAGTGCTTAAACTTACAAAGCTGTAATCTTCTGAATTTCTTGTATATTTTGGTTTTGGTTTTTTTTTTATTGCTGTTGTTTTAAAACACATCTTCTTGGAGCAAGTCTCAATAGGGGGTAAAAGCTGAAGGAAATTTCAAATAGTATATTAAATAGGGAAAGCAGATACTCATCTATTCCCTTAAGGAGCACTGTCAACACCAACAATAATAAAATTAAAATTAAATTCCAACAGCCATTTCCTTTGCTCCATTTCTTAGTTCTTATTGTCATCAATTTTTTTCTAATATTCCTGTAAGTAGAAGAAAAGATTTTGCAAGCACAGGAAGGAAAAATAACCCATGCACGAATCCATGTAAAGTCAGTGGGGGTCAGCAGCTGCAGGGAACAGTCCTGCTTATCATCCTGCAGAATCAGGGAGATTCCTATTTCCTGTCTTGTATTCTAATTGACAGGAATATTTTATCAGATGGATCTGTTCTATTTGTGATTTGGAGACAGAAAGCATAACCATTCTGCCTGTTTATGTACTCTGCCATCTGACCATCTGAAGAATAGGATGCTGAATTTCTTCCATTACCTTACATGTAGGTACCATCATTAGAACACCTCTTCAGTCACCATATGGCTGGATGTCTTAATTTAGTTGTAGATTTTTTGTTTGTTTGTTTGTTTGTTTGTTTTGATCACACATTTAAGTAAGTAAATGGAAATATATGCAGCATTTATGCACCTTAGTTCAATGATTATTTAAAAAGTGTCTAGATGAGTCCTGGTGAAAGCTAAAGTTTTTGTAAGTATTTACGAACATATGGTTCCACATTGTACCTGGTATTACACAAGTATGGCATTTCATTCTATTTGCTCTTCTTTCAAACACACATAACCAAGAAGTTCTTACAATTTAGTACCTAAAGTAATTTCTCTTGATCACTTAACATTCACCTTGTCAGGAACTCAGCAACCTGTACGACACAAAAATGCTGATCCAAACCCAAATTTTTACTTCCTCAATTCCTTTTCATTTAAGCAGGTGAGGCAGAACTGCAGATTCTATTTTCTCCTTTTAAAATTATGCCTTTTTCCATATAATTTGTAGGTACTGGAAGAACTTCTTAACTTTTATCTGGAATTACACACAGATGACTTGAAAGGTCTTCTTGGAAAACTTTCTACATACTCTCAACTGTAGGCATGCAAATCTGTTATACTGGGGTCCTTAGAGCTCCCATAAAGACAAGAAGATACTTTTGCACAAGAAGATACTTTTGCACATGAAAACAAAATCAAATTACAGAAACAAAATACCTTTACATTAAATTACTTCAGCTGCTTTTCCTATAAAATTGTACAGGTACTTCAAAAGAGAAAATCATGTGAAGAATACAATCTGAATAAGAACTTAACATAAATATGGGAAACAATTTTTAAAGAAAAGTAGTTAAAAATAGCAGACTCAAGAATTATGGAGGCAATGTGCCAAAGTTGAAATAAATGCAACCAAAAACTCCAGTAGAACAGTTATGTCAATGTTAGCTGTTATGCAAAAGCTTTTATATTAATTAGGGAAACACAAAGATAACAAGAACCAGGGAGAGAGAAAGGAGTCTTACATTACCTTCTTAACACTAAAAGAGAAAATGAAAGAGAGATCAACTCATTTTTGATTAACGTCTTAAAACGCTTTAATGGATCTGTGTCAGAATTTGGTATTAACCAAGTTTTTATACCATTATAACTTACTAAAGTATAAGGCAATAGTCCTTGAGTTGCTCCAAAATAACAGTAAAGAAAAAGTCAGGAAAATGTACCGACATGCATTATATTTACTGCTTTTCCTCCTCTCCTCTGATTTTTTTGAGTAGTGAATTCTACACAGATGCACCACTTACCACTCCCACCACTATGATAAAACCAAGAGGCCAGAGCAGGTCTCTTCACAGGCTGTAACAGTTCTTTGAGCTGTAACAAGACTGTTGTATTTTCGGACTCAGTATCAGAAACTTTGATATAAATCTAGATAGGCTAGATAGATTGCAGCAGACTGCGGAAGGCTTTGGAGGATTCTTGGGAATTTACTGAGTATTCACTTACAGCTATTTTGACCCACTACACTCACATGTGCAATCTGATTTCTGATTGTAATGAAGGAAAAATTTCTTTTTAATGTTTAACAGATGTTTTGTGGTTTTATCTTCATTAGTATCCTCAGGCTATCTTAAATTATGGAGATTTCTTTTGCAGTCTAAGACTAAAAGATACTTAATGCTCTTTACCACCACAACACTTTATTTAGCAACAGGTTAGATCTTGAGCTTGGGATTTCTGTGCTGGGTAATACTTACAACCACAAAGAGTAATGATGTTGTTTTTCTCTTTGTGAAGTTCTGTTTCCATCTAGAAGTGCTCAAATTGTCTTTTTTAATACATATACCACATTACCATTTCTACTGAAGCTATTTTCTACTTCCTCTATTATACATTTGTAAGAATTGCAGTCTATCAAATTTTTGTTTCCTTTTTGTACGATCTGATGTACAAAGACAAATAATTCACACTTGCTAGCCAATGGCGCTGCATGACAAATCTCCCTCCATTCTCTCACAGCCACAACGTAAAGATAATCTATTATTAGAAATAATATTTGACAAATAATTTCCATAGCAAAACTTACAAAAAATTAATGAAGACCGTGAGTCTGTAAAGTTTAACCCAGATCTATGATCCAACACTGAGAAAACGAAGGATGAGTAGAAAAGTGTTGCTTTACCCTATTTTTAGTGACAAAATCAGCTATTTTCCAAAACTGATTTTATCTATGAAGGATAGAACCAGAACAAGATAACTTACTGCTCATGGCACTGCTCTCAAAGACTATTAGTGGCAGCAGAACACAAGGGCATCTTAAAGTGAAAATGGTTAACCAGGTAATCAATAAACTGCACCAATGGAATCCCTTTTATTTGTAGCTACTTTATCTTCTTTCCTACAAAATTCTACCAACACTTTGAAAAGGAATAATCAATTATGAATGAGAATTAAAACTAAGAAAAAAGCAAATAAATTTAAAACCCAAAAAGTTTTAAAAAATAGCTTCAGGAGTTACAGGATTTTACTACCACCAATACTAAAAAACCCAACAGTGCTCCTAATAAATTGTATGGTTTATCACAAGATTAGTCAATGCAAAATTCACAGACAAGAACTTCAAGTTAAAAATAAAAAATCCTGTATAACAGTCAGTTCTTCTGTATTTTCACTGGTGAATGAGGAACATCAGAAATAATACAAAACCATCAAATAATTAAGAGTGAAGAAAATAAGAACGCAAACATCAGTCTATACAAGAAACCAAAACATCATGGGGAAGGCCTTGTTCCATACAGAAATACAAAAAAACACCAGCAAACAACCTAAGAGCAAATATGAGTTTGATTTTTGCACTTAGCATGTCTGTTAGAGTGGGTTTTTCTTTTGGATTTGAGAGGAGTTTCCTTGCTATTGGCTTGTGCAAAGCTTTCTGTTGCTCCTAGCTCCTGTAGGAACAATATTTCCCCCTTCTCCATTGCAGACTAGATTTGGATAATAGTAGAAAAACTATTCTCTAATTTGTGTGAATAAGGACTGGAAAATTTGAAGAGCAAGCAGACAAAGTGGTTTGGACATTTCCATGAATCTGCAGCTCCATATGGAAAATTTTAATTACTGTAAAGCCTGGGAAAATGTGTTTCCAGAACATGCCATGCTACGAATTTGCACCTGTCAACATTTATTATATTTGGGATATTTAAAAAAAACAGGTGCAACTTGGATAAGCAGTTTGTCAAAGTTTATCTGTGAAAAGATATATTGTTTGATTGAAGAATTTAGTCAATAATTCATGTGTATAATTTTTGAGGTAAATAAGATATCTTCAATGAAATTCCAATATTTGGAATTACCACAGGGCTAAGCTTTTCTTTTATCTCTACTTTAGTAGTTCTCATTGGTGAAAAAAAAAATGTCAGTTATCTCTTAAACTATCCCCTAAATATAAGTCAATACACTTGACTTACAAGATAATTCTCAGCATAGCTTATGTCAGAAGCAGACAGTAAATCTATGACACTATTAAGCTAGAACTATTGCAATTAGGTTGATTATTTTTTTTTTTGAGCCCTAACTCCAGAAATCCATAATGGAATCAGTTTTCATTGCATTTCTGAAGGTTTGGGTAAAAATTAGTCCTTCTGTCACAAACACCATATGATTTTATCATTGTTAATGCTATTAGAGGATCAGATTTCAATGGAGGTGGGCTATGATCATACAAACAGTTGAGCTGCAAATGCACACGTAGCTGTATTGACTTTTCATAAGAACATGTACCTGTCTTTGCAAAATATTTTACATTTATGAGAAACCCATGTGTTTTGTGAACATGACCTGAGGAACACCATCACAACCATATCTGTGCTTTCTTCTCTCTATATCCTCTCTCAGGTGACAAGAGACAGCAGCATGGGAGCTCTGATTGTTGTAGGAGCAGCAGTAGGATAACCAAATATTTTCTGCCAGCTACACTTAGAAATGCTATAGTACTGGTAGAATTTCAACAGCATTTACTTGGAGGAGAGCACTAGTCCCAGAAGTAGCATGAAACTAAAAAGAAAAGGTGGAAAGCTCAACCTCTTCACAGCTAATCTTTTCAGGTGTGTACAGTCTCATGAGTACCTTACCATTTTCTTGTGCATTTTTCATACTACCTTATCCTTGTTTCACATTCTCAAAATGTTCCTCATAATCAGGAAAAAAACATTGTTTTTCATGCATGCCTAAATTTAAATGGACTTATTTGAATTACACTTTTTCTTTCTTCCCACACTCCTCCTCTGCCTTTACCACTTCACTTTTTCTTTTCATTCTTTCCAAAATAATTTTTAAAAGTAGCTACAACCAAGAATTTTGTCTACGCCTCATTTCTAGGCTTAGCTGTAAATAAAAAAGATAACCAGACAAAAAGGCAAAGAACTGGATTTTAAATTGCCTTAATAGATTTTAAATCCATTTATGTGAAATTCTACTTCAACTATTGGTACAAAATATTCAGAATATTATTTGTAATAGTTCCACACTTCCTATGGAAAATGGTTCTGCAAATATAAATAACAGTGTTTTTAAGAGGACAACTCCACTGCATATTAAAACACATGAATGCAAGAAACAAGAGGCTGTAGCAGTAATTACAATCTCATTATTTATGAAGTCCCCTGTGATAATATGGCCACTCTTCTCTGTCTGCTGAACCCAATTCTGAATTTGCCCAGATCATCGGGATCATCCTGCTCTGAAACATGAGTAGAACACACTTAATTCATAATGCAAGTCTTAATCTGTCTCTTCTTAATGCTCCTTATGAAAGTTTTTCCTCCCTGTTCAAATTGTAGAGAAAGGCATTTTGTCTTTTTTTCTCTCCTGCAACTTCTCATTCTTCCATTTGGTGTACATTAAATATTTGTGTAGCAATGTCATACATGATTTGAGTCAGTGTCTGCTGAACTGTTATATGGCTCACTGACATTATCGAATGGAGCAGACTTTCTGTTTTCCTGAGAAACACAAACACAGGAGACACTACTGTGGTTGTAAGTGCCAAATCTGGCTGCAGGGGCCATGCGAGGGCAACAAGACTTTCACAGACACTTTAAAATGAAATTGTTTTAAGAGGGTTATTTTAAAATGTTACACTGGATAATAAAAAGAAACAGAAGGAAAAAAAATACATTTTATCAGTCTGAATGTAAGACTGAAAGTGGAAGAGCTGCTACTGTATTAATTTTTCCTTAGGGAATCTGTAATCTACTTCAGTATTTATATAGTTGAATTTTTCAAAAAAAACCCCAAGTAATGTAGAGCAAAGACTTCTTCTCTGAGAAAATTACCCTGGTTTGAATGTTACATTTAATTGAGAATTTGCTTTTTATAATGTTGTTCTGATGTTACATGACTGTGAGAGGTTGCAAAATCTTGGTGTTCTGTTAAGCTGCTATTTTCAAGCTGTACTAATGTTTCTGGTACTTTTCAAGATTTTCAATGATTCCTGGTGATTTTACTTCCCCAGGTTGCAGTTCTTGGGGTCACACAACTTGTCTTCCATGGCATACTGAGACATTTCTGAAAATTTGCTTATTTAAGTGTCTCAAAATCCAAAGAATTAATCATTTCAAATCAACTACCATTTTAAAATTTTTATCTATAACATATTGTTGATTTTAACATGGAATCAAAGAAAATCCTTTTAAAGTACTTATATTAAATTCAAGAAGGTCCTTTGAGAACATGTGGCATGAGTGAAACAGTGTTTGTCTCTCTCAGGAAACAGCTAGTGTCCATTAAGGATATCAATTTTCTTACTCTTTTCTCAAACATAATGTAATTCCACAAGCCTGCAGCTCTCATTAGAGTTGGCATACACCTGACTTTAGCCTGAGGGTAGCGATGCATTTTATATGTTGACAGCAGCCACAGGGATAAAAAAAAGAAATTAAAACATTTCTGCATCTTAAGATACACAGTTCAACATTGATATCAGCAGTCACTGTGTATCTCAAAGCCTTCCCTCAAAAATATGTCACGCCCTTTTTAGATACAAACAAGCAAGACAAGAGCAGCTGTCCATCCATCTTCTCAATTGTGATTCATGTTTGGCAAATACGAGATTTGAGGGAAAGTCAAAAAGCCCTCAAAGACTCTGTTTTACCTTTCTCCAACTTAAGCTGGATTTTTTTGTGTTCTTTTTGTTACCAGCATCCCACTAATCCCCACACCCCTGTCATTACTCTTTTTTCTCAGTAGTATTTTGGAAAGAAACTGTGGGACATAGAAGTCTGTACCTAATCCACCATTTGTGTGGTTGGTATTTACAGGACACTAAGGAGCCTGAAGCATCTGGGTTCACTTTGGGGTGGCAGGAAGGCCAAATTCCTCATGCAGGAAGGCCAAGCTCCTCATGAGGAAGGTTGCAGTACTGGGAGCCCACCTGCTTCCAAGCTCCTCAGCTCCCCTTCTTCCTTCCATGCCACTGCAACGTCACATTCCCTTACACCTTTACAAGGTCCATCTTCCTATAAACAATTTTAGCAGAAAAATCTTCCTAATCACAATGGTTTTTATGTATCTGAAGTTGTTACCTATTTTCTTGCCCTGACTCAGCAGTCACTGGCGCTTCATGCTTCAATGCAGTCTGTGAGTTAGAAGATAAAAATGCCATAAAACATTACTACACTTGAAAGCTTCTTGATTTGTACATCTGGCAAGGTCACTTCTGCTTTAAAAGCCTGACCTAGCATCCTTGAAGGCAACAGTGTCCCCCTATTCTTGACTTCACTGGCAAGCAATCAAGATTCAGCTTTCATGAAGGTTGCTGTGTTCCAATGCCACACAGCTAAATAAACTTAGTGAAGTTAATTTGATATTCAATAGATGTCTGGGGTCATGCTGCATCTCAAAGTTGTGGTGTGTTACAACCTGTTTCTTGAACATAACTTCCCTTAAAAACATTTTTTTCCAATTATTTTTCCTAATAATTTTTAAGAGTATGGCTTCTATCTTGTTTACTTCAGCAACAGAAAGCAAAGTAGTCAAATCAATGTAGAAGGCATAAGATCTGAAACAATAATGGGGATATACAAGTGCCATAAGGAGTAATTTAGAATACTTTTCAAGAAAGTTTCTCTGTTTTCAGAGTTCGTGAGAAAGTGGAGAAACATAAAATTTTCAAAGGCGATATTTTTAAAAAGATACTTTTAAGTGCACATAAGCAATTCTTCTGAAGTAAAAATACCATATGTCAGCATAGGCTTATATTAACATCATTGAGCTAAAAAAAAAAAAATAAAAAAATCCAAAACTCAGTTTCTCACTCTCTTGATTAACAGCAATATTACTTTATTAAAAAGCCTTCATGCAATTCAACTGAAACTTGTTCAGCACTAAGGTTTTGATCCAGTACAGCAGAACAAAATATTTTCATAACTACTTAGTGAGCAGCCCACTAAAGCTGGGAGAAATTGGTATTCAATTAAATCTTTTACTAGATTGTAAACCTAAACCATGCAGAAAAATGGCAGAATTGAGTATTTGCTGCCATCAGCATGAAAAAACATTGCAACACCATCTCAGCACTTGCAAGTATAAAATGTGCTTGGATATCAAAAAGGGGAAAGTCACTAGCAAGGTGAAGAGCTGCTTTATTTGGAACTTTGAGGGTGATGAAATATAGGCTTACTTGTACTATCACAAATCCAGCAGATTACCTTCTTTCTGGCAGATTTTGTTGGAGTTCTTTTCAATTACAAAATTTCTTACATGGCACACAATGTGATTTCAATGAACAAATGCAGTTACTCCCAAATATTTTTGGAGTAATTCCCTCTCTCTAGATATATTTAGCACTTGCAAAATGGACTTTCCTGTCTGCACTCAGGAATATTGTACTTTTTCCACAAAATACAGCAGAATAATGTAGACTATCCCTTCAGTGTCCCCTTAAAGGGCTTCTACTTTAATATGTTGAATAAACAAAGGCAATGATTTGTTTTAATGTACAACATATTCAGCATATGAAATACTTTTTAAAGTATCAAGTTATTGAACAGAAATTCTAAATGAGTACAAATGTTTCTATGTGAGCCTGTTCTCTCAGGAGCACCTGAGACAAAAAAACAGAGAACTAAGGTTCCACTGAAGTTTTCTTTATTCTGTAATTTATTACATTGTTAATTACATGCCAATCCGCAATGGAGAAAGTTCTGCTTTTTGATTAATCCTTAAAAAAAAAAACACCAAAAGAAATCCCATCACTTTTCTGCTCAATTTGGTTTTTTGTATGTAGTGCTAAAGTGAGAATACAGAATATCATCATCATTTATAACATTTCATGATGTGGCAAGAAATCTGAGTTGTTTGTTAATCTTCATGGTAATAAAAAGTTGCAATATAGTTGCTCTTTTAGACAAATATTTGTAAAACAGATGCCTATAACAATATTTCAGCCTCTTCAGAATATTTCAGCAAAAACGTTGAAACAAGATATTTCAACACATTTTGACAACTTTTGGTTTAGACTACGTTTTGTATGAACTTAGAGTTTGCTTAAAGTTTATTTCACAGTACTACTAGAGAACAACCAGCCAATTAGCACTTAACAGTGCAATGGCTGGAGTTCAACTTGTTAGTAAAAACAAAAAAAACCCAAAACACAAAATCTCCTCTGTCATCAACACCTAGCACAAATGCCTGAAGCTCTAATTCAGAGTTAAGAAATCAGAAATAAAGGCACAAGGATATTTTAGGGCTGAGCCTACAAAAAAAACCTGAATGAAGGGATGACTTTGGCTTGGTTCTGAAGGTCTTTGCTAACAAGCTATCTAAATATGTTACATCAGCTGTAAAACAATAAAAAGGAGATTCAACCCAAAATAACTGCTGCAGCAGAAAAGTGATTGAAGAAGTGATGTCACAAATCATCAGACAGAACCACAGAGGTAAATGTTCAAAAACAAGATGGTTACATGATGGATGATCTCCATCTGATAGAAAAGTGATGATGCAAGAAGTTTCTTATTACTGCTGGAAAATTTTGAGATATTTCCAGAGAATATTTTTTTCTGTTTTGCCCAGACTACATTTTCCTGGCAGCTCTTTTTGTGTTATTATTGGTGAATAGTTGGAATTACATTTTATTCATTCCAGCAATACCTCTAGAAGTAGATTTGTAACAGCATTTTGTCCTTGCACAACACATTTCTCAGAAACGCCAGCTGCAAGTGATAGTTTTGAAAGTAACTTTGATTTTTCACTGCCACATGTATTCAGGTCAGTAAGATATGCCTGAATTATGTGGCTACATCAGATCAGTTTTAGGTCATTCATTCCCACTGGACTTTCTGCTGTGTACTTACAGTATGTCTCTAATACATTATTTAAATTGTAGTGTCTAGAAACTCCAGCAAATCCAGGGCCATATAATATCTCTAGATTTATCCTATCTGGTATGAAAGCTTTTGCCACATCTGATGGCTACTATGCTTCTGCTGTATCTTATACAAGGACAACCTACCATTGCATGACACCATTTTCCTACACAAGGGGAGTAAGTCTAGAATTAACTTTTTAAATTTCAATTTTAAAGTGTCTTTCTAACTTTAGCAAAACGACAAAATATGCTTTCCAGCATTTTTCCCATTGTTTCCACTGAAGAGCAGCTAAATTTTACTCCTTTGAAATAGCTTCTTCATCAACAGCTCTTGCTATGCTGTTTAAATAGCAGCCAGTTTTACTTCATAGTATCCTCTATCTGAATTTTATTCTACTTCTAATTAGTTTGTTTCAATTTCTTATATTTTCTTACATTATTTTTCTTCCATCATTTGGATGGTTGATTCTATTGCCTTGCACTTCTCTGTTGCAATTAAACCCCCCCAACACGTACTGCACATCTCAGATGAATACACCTAGCAGCAGTCACTTCAAAGAAACTGCATCATCAATGAAGTCAGAGCAAGTGAATCCAGCAATGTAAATAGAAACAGAGCATATGTATATACACCAAAAAACAAAAACAAACCCCCAATCACAATCCTTTCATGTATTCAGCACAGAAATATGTTTGAATAAAAAAAGACCATTAGCATTTCATCACTAATGTTGTCAAAGCCTTTCATGGGAAACAAGCCTAGAAGAGTTTCTGTGCAGCAACTATACCAGTAGAACTAGAAAAATAATTATTGAACACTGCTGATCTTGAGGTTGCAAGCAAGGGAACAGGAAGAGGCTGAATGATTGATTTTCTTTATTAATAGTGTCAGAGATATTGTTTTAATGCATCTTATCTTTATCCTAACCTTGGGATGTATTGCAGTATTCACAAAGAGCATTCAGTGTAACTGTATCATAAAACATGTATTATATTAATGACATGTAAGGTCAAGTATTAAAGATGCATAGTACAATAATATTGCCAATATATCAGAAGACAAGTTAATGTATGCCTTTTATTTTTGTCTACACTATTTCATAAAACCAATTTTCATTTTCATGCACATGATGAATTTCATGCTCTAAAAGCATTCTGACAACATTTAGGAGCATCTCTTCTTATTTTCTATGAATTAGGGAAAAAAATGATTACTTCATTTAAAAATATAATTCTTTACTGCAAGTGCTAACATTCATAAGATATATTCAACTATTACTTATTCAAACTGTGTCCTGACCAAAAAAAAATAGATGCTATGTACATTTCCCTCAAGAAATTGGGGTTTATTGTAAATTATTTCTTTAAAACTACTAATGAATGACTACTGTTAACTACTGTAGTACTCTGTGGAGTATCTGTCTTAGCAGAACAGAGTGCCTCAGTCTTCAATACATCTCAGCTGTGTGCATGTTGCTCTGAAAATAACAGTAAGACAATTTCATGCCACTTTCTGGATCTCAGTCCAGTCAGTATTGCAGCCACTGGTGCCACAGATAAGAGCTGGCACTGCAGCTCCACAGAGTTTTCCCCTGGGTAGCCTCTGTGGCAGGCATTGCTCTTCTATTCCTCTGAAACACAAAGCTTTATCCCACTTCACCTACATGCATTATAAACAAAGAAAAAGCTTGCCACAAGAGTTTATTTTACCAAACAATGAAAGACATACAGAAATAACTTCTCTACTAATTATAGGAAGATGACAAGACCAAGGAATCACTATGGTCCAAGTGTAAAACTGAACTCTTAATTTTGAGATATGGCAACTATCTGCTTTTTACTACAGATGTCTTTCTTGCCAAATGGAGTGTGAGTTACCTATCAGAGTCATTCTGAAGAATTGGATTAAAGAGAACCTGTGGGTCAAGAGGAATTATACATATCTGGGAAACTACAGACAGATCAAAGAGTCCTCAAAAGAATTAACATACTCGATGCCACAGAAGTCAAATACTGACTACTTAAGTGTAGAATAAAAATATTTTAATAACTTAAATGAAAAAGTTTCTACCACTAACTTTCTAGTAAAAATGAAATTGTTTTCTACTATTACTACAGAATTTATTTATATGGAAATATACTGGTTCTTTCCTCTCCTGATCCTTTTCTCTTTTAATTTAATATCTCTTAGTGTCAAAGTAAATAAAGGCATCAAACATGTTCATCCACTGTAGAGCAGAGGCAATTTGTAAACTTTTATTTTTCAGTGCCACCATTCTTAGAGAGTTTTGTAAACACATACGGTAAGCACAACAGGATTTAAGATCTCTCTTACTGTATCCTTTGCATCAGTGCTGTAGGAATGGGAACAGTTTCTAGGGCAAGATTCTTAAGGATCATAAATATTTCACACCACCAAATTAGTAGTTAGGTATATCATACTGCCATCTCCTCACTTGTTGTTAAGGATAAAATCAGAATTAAAAATGCTTTCTAAAATACACTGAAAATCCAAACGGCTGTTACAGTTTACTATTCTTGATAAGTTTTATAAAATTAATTTCTTCCCCCCCCCCCCCCCTCCCCCCCCCCCCCCCCCCCCCCGCCCCAAAACACTTGTTTTCCTAAAATTCTGCATTACAGAAGAAATTCTTACACAGGATACTAAACTTATCTTTCAACTTCTCGGAAAGAGATGCTAGTCTGTTTACAACAACATATATATAACTAAGGAATGTTTCACTTAAATCATTGCAATTCCACCAACAGAACTGTCTGAAGACCAGAGTGAGCTCTTGACCTTGTTCCATCCACATTCTGAGCAAATACATCACTATGTAAACAAATTAGAGGACAAGAAATACTGTCCCCCACTACTTTATCCATGTGAATTAACATGTGAACTTACAGAATGCATAGTTGCACACTGGTAAAATTTCAAAGATATTTGCTGTGTTCTGTTTTGCTTGTGTTTGGCTTTTACCCATTGAATTGACACTACTTCTGCAGCACAAAATTTAATCCAATTGAACAACCTTCAACTTCCTAGAGCATAAATATCTGAGTAGCAATTCTATTAGATATTCTACTTCTTTTATTTTTCAACAAGAACATAAAGGCTTAAAACTGCTTGCTATTCAAAAGAATAGATGTGACACCAAAAGACTATTTGACATTTGGCTCAAACTTATTGTTAAGTCATTGGGGGTGAAAAACTGAGGTGGTGGGAAAATTCACTTTTTTCACAGAAATTCTGAAGATCCTTTCTATGTTCTGAAATTATTGCAAAGGCTTTATATTTCTAAATGTCTTATTACAGAGCAGTGGGAACGGACTTGGTTCTCAGACCTAAGTTCCTGTCAGCCCTCCCCATGCGCAGGTCCATCTGAGGAGTTTTTACTTTGGCTAATACATCAGGCTCTCAGATTCATACAACCAGGATGATAGTATGGAAAATGAAACCCTCTTTTTTTTCTACCCATAAAAACTCCCAGATATGGAGGCCGGGGGCAAGGCCCTGCACAGAGCCCTGGAACACACACATTGCTCATTTTGGCAGCAAAGACTAGATTATCTGTGACAGAAGAATGACCTTAAATGTATTTTCCAGTGTGAGTCTGTTCCACATGGATAAGTGGCACTTATGAACCCTACACATGTGGAATATCTGTAAAATGTCTAAAGATCAACAACGTGCTGATGCAGGATCTAAGCAGAGAATGAGTGGAAGTGTGAGGAACATAATATAATTTTGAATTTAAAAAATGGAATGTTGGGAGTCTCTGGTTGTTTCCTTTTGCATTTATTTGCATGCACAGGTGTGTCTCTAAGAGAGGGAAACAATATTGCTTGAATGTTTCTTCATCAACAGAGGATACAGTGCCAAGCTGAATAAACATCTATGCTTTAGCAGGGACACTCTAAAACCAGCTTAACCTGGAATAATTGAGCTTATAATTGCTACTTCAAATAATTTTAATAAAAATAATGGTCCTCAGAAGCAAAACTAAACATACTTTGCTATGCTTAGTTGTACATCGGTCACACATAGCCCTAGTTGTCAATTATCAGGGCTGTGATAGGAACTTTGAAAGGTAAAGACTGTTAAGATGTTCTTACTCTTCTGGATAACCTGAAAAATATAATCAGGTATTTTGTTTGACCTTATGGCTCTGAAATATATACAGATAAATAAAGGATGGGACAAACCTTCCTTGTCCTTCCTATTAGCCTCATTTTCAGCTACATAAAGTAAATCATATATATTTCCAAACTCCAAAACACGTTGAGGAAACTTCTTAGCTGTTTAATCCCCATTCATGTCTGAAAGAGCCAGCCTAAAGCACAAGCTATAGAGACAATCATCAAACAGAAAACATGCACAAAGAAAACATTAGAAAGAGTGAAGAGCTGAGCAACTTGCTCCAGAGGAGGAAAGCAGATGACAGAGTAACACAAGTCTCAGTATAGAGAATGCTTTTGTTCATCATCATAAGGTGATCTGGAAGAGCTACAGTGTGACAAGACAATAAAGCAAACAAGAGCAAGTGCAAGTTCTGAAGTGGGGGAGTACCCCCAGAAAAGAGAAAACAAACACAAAGAAACCCCCCCCCCCAAGGCCTGAAGCCATGGGGAGGGAGAAAAATATTTCAAATAGGGTAGTGATTAGGAAAATTGCTGTATGAACATTAACACCCACTGCAGTTTAGTAGTTGAAGATGGATGTCAAAGTGAAGAAGAAAGTAAAGCTATGCTACGTACCTTTTATTCTGATCACAGAAACCTTTTATTTCCTTTTTATCTATGCTCAGTACTACCATACTGAGTGATTTTTCTTCCTGTTTTACTTACACACTGTCTTCCTCAATATCTGAAACTGTCAAAGTGTTCTTCAAACATTGTATTCATTTTAGAAGAAATAAAACCTTTTGTAACACAGCTTGTTAACAAAGAGTAAGTAAGCCTCCTAAGTTAAAATATTTCTACCATTTATTCTTGAATATACTTAAGTGCATGTTTATGCACTTTTAATTTCTTGGTTGTCATACAGTGCTTCATGCAACAATATTTATTCTGTGCACTTAGACCTCAGCAATGTGTGTATTTGTGGACAGTTGACTACAGAAGCCATTCTCAGAGTTCAGGCTTTCCATGTCCATTCTTAATGAGAACTACCAAATCTATAAAACTGTGTTACTAAATACATTAAACATAATATATCATTTTTGTAAACGTAATACTTAATACAATATTATGTATTGCTATATATAGTATAATATTGCACAGAATACTACTGTATAATCCAACATATTGTATAATATAATACATTATATAATGAAATGTAATAATAATTATTATATTAAGTTGAGGTGCTATCAGCATGCCTTCTGCCACTTGCAGTTAATTCACATTGAGCTACACTTCTTATCTAGCCAGTTGTTTCTTGAATGCAATGATCTTTTGTATATTCTTCTTCAAGATCCATTGAAGAGCTTTTCTCTTCCAAATAAGTGCCAGAAAATGAAATTCCATCCTTCTTTGGAAAGAGAAGACATGAAATGTGTGCTACACTGCTGCTACTCATTATTTTCTTTAACATTTTAAAGAAACCTTGCCCTTGAGTGTTAATTGCATTTCCATTAAAAAACATGTACAACTCACCATTATCCCTGCCAGCCATTAGCTGTCATGATCAGAAATGAAGACTAATGCTAGTTATAGCATCTTAAAAACAGTGGAACACTGCCACAGCCAAATTAGCTGATAAAGAAAGTAATTTTAACTTGAAAGACAACCTTTTGTTGTATGGAATGGATGATACAAGTGTGATCAGATCCTGATGTCGATTAGTTATTCTCCATTCATACTTATTTGCAGTGGCATTATAAAAACCTCATCTGAAGAAGCTACAGTTTATCTTAGGAAAGAAAAGAGCTGGACTGAGGCATGGTCCTAGAAGACCTGGATTTCAGAGCCTAGAACTGTGTCCTTTACATATTCCTATTCTAAAGAAATAAAATCTTCAAAAACCCACTATAACTACAGAAAACACAAAGAATGAACTCTAGTCTACAAATTGTCTGAAACAATGACAGAAAAAAAAGACATAGGAGAATGAGTTTCTCCATTAAAAAAAAATCATGGACTGCTAATTCAAAGACCAAACTCCTCATTTCATTGTTGGAACAGGGAGGGGGAAAAGAAGAAGGAACAAGGCAGAAGTTTCCAAATGCATGAATACACATTTCACTTTCAAAATATAAAGGCCTTCATCAGTCACACAGGTACAAAGACTGGATAAAGGAATCTGTCATGCCCCTTTGCCTCTCATCAAAGGTAGTTAGAATGTCCATAGCCATGATGCTTTCTCTGGTGGTCGACTTGTGGCTACTGCTAGCCCAAACAACTGAAAGACAGTAGGACTCCTGGATAACTTCTTTGGCTTTAATACCATAAACAGACACCTAAATGCTTTTTGCTCAGTTCACACCAACACTGGATGCATGAGGTAAGTTATACGAATTGGCAGAGTCCTACCTTAAGCTCTTACTACTAGGGAAGCTTAGCTGACAATTTTTAATCTCTCTTATGAGATGTAAGACTAATAGGCTAGATTTTTATATTTTCATACATTTATTTCTTTTTAAGTAAAAGAAACACTAGACACCAAAAAGTAAGAAGTAATAGAACAAGAGCTATCTGTCCTTTACATCTGATTAGACTAGAAGACCCTTGAACAGAAGTCTGGGCAGCAAAAGGGGAGCAGCAATGGCAAAAAGTGCAGAAGGCAGTGTCAGTTTTAGCACTGTTTACTCACTCTTACTCTTTAATAAACTTCAAAGAACAATGCAGAGTTAAAGTGAATCAGCAGTGCAGGCATGAAACAACATTGATGTAAAATTTATAGCACAAGTCTAACACCTCTGGAAACAAATCAGCTATGAGGCGAACAAACTCTGAAGCCTTGAGTACAATCTAATAAAAAATGTTTTAAAAACAGTGGCATGTCTAATTTTTTAAGCTTTCAACTTAAGTCCAGCTAGATAACTTCTGAGTTGTTACTTAACTGGTATCAAAAGTTTGTTTTTAAATGAACATGCTTTATTTCTTAAGTTCCAAGTTCAACTATAAGACTAGATAAAATATATTTTATCTTATTTGAATTAAAGGAAAAAAAAGCCAAAACCACCCCCAAAACCAAACAAAATGCACTTACATTTAAGATCAAAAACTGTTCCCTCAGATCTTCCCATATTGGCTCTATCCAGGAAAATGATCCAGTATTCAGCCGCACTACTTAAATTGTTGGATTTTTCAAGAGAGTCTGATTCTTAACCACATGTCTACAGTACTCTCTGCACTTGTGTCTAAAACATTTAGTGATATCTTAATGTGTAAGAGGCTACTGAGAGAAGAAACACACCATAAACATGAATAAGCCATTTAAGTCAACATCAATATAAATAAAAATATATTAACCTTGAAGTACTATAAAGAACTCCTTAGTTTCCAAACATTTTCAGATAAGGATAATATTTTGCTTCCTTTCAGAGGAAAGGTTTCTGAAAGAACAGACCCATGACACTTGTATCATAGTCTAATTGAGGCCCTTGGCTCAAGCTTGCACCCTCTTCAAAGCTGTGCAACTGTTTCAGAGGAGCTCATTCTGCTTTTCCTTACATACACATCATTATTGTGCCAGGATATGCTCATTAAGAAACGTTTTGTCAAAATGCAGTGGGTTCTGTGAACATCTGTAGTGGAACATCTCCAAATATAAAGTAAATTATCACAATAACTCTGGAAGTAAAGCTGAATTTAGTTTTTAAACATAATTTTCCTTGTGGCAAGTGCTTTCTCATCTACACGATACCATGTAAACCTGCCACATGCTACATAAGGACTCTTGGCATGATAAATTTCCATTTGAAATCACCTTACTAAGGTGTTGTAATATGTCTGGATGTGTATACTCTTCTCTAAAAATATGTACAGTGTTTTCAGGTCCTAACTCACACATGTTACTGCCATTCTTCAAAGACATCCTAAAATGAGCAATATGTTCCACGTTCATCACTGTCTAGTGAAAAGAGAAAGAACTTAAGAGGCACTGGATTCTAGACAACATAATTGCTCAAGGAACAGCATTGGTCACAGAAAGCTCTGCATATGTTGCAGATAATACCACATGACATTTGTAACTTAATTTGCCTAAACTATAATGACCACAGATCCCATCTCCTTTTTCAAAACCACACTGATCAATTAGAATTTCTTTAAAATCAGATTTCTGTCATGTCAACTACCTATACTTTGAGAATTAAAAGACTACTAAGAATTGTTTTAATCAAGGACTCCTAAAGAATCCAGGAGTATTACAGTTTGAGAGACTGAACTACATATAGTTGAAGTAAAGGACAATAAGTAATGTACATTATTCTAGAACTACTAAGAGTAGTTAGAATTAGAAACTCTTGGAGAATAATTAAGAGTGACTTTCCAGGAGTTTACTGCTTATTTAGGAGTTTATTGCTTCATTCCTTGTAGATTAAAGAGATTAACATTTTTTCCGTTTAAAAAAACAAAACCTGTTTACTTTCCAAGTAATCATTCTTTCAATCAATACTTACAGCACCAGCTTTTTCCTCAAGGAAAGCAAAACAAACTGAACTTCAATTATTTCATACAGTCCCTTAAACAATCTTCTGAGATGTTTTTCATTTAATAACTAATTATTTCCATTGGAATGTGCATAGTATAACTAAATACTTTTTTTTTTTTCCGTTTGTAAATAAATGGTAGCTACTAAGAATCACGTTTTCCTTTAAGAAAATCTCACTGCTATAGAAAGAACATTTCCTAATCTAGAATTATTTGTTTCTGTAAATTGTTACTCCTACAAATCCTACCCAACAACTGTTGGTTTTGGCAAATCTTTTCTGTGCCAGTATATGTAGTTTCATTTAAAGCATAACCTTCTTTTACCTTCAAATACTAACAGAAATAAAAAAAATCAACAGATGGGGTATCTATATCTATGTATATCACAACTTAGAGTTTTGAACATAGAATCATAGAATAATTAGGGTTTGAAAAGACATCCAAGATCAACAAATCAACTCTGACCATACCATCATTCCCACTAAATCATATCATAGAGTGCCATGTCTACTTTTTTACCGATGCCCCAGGTAGTGTTTGAAAGAGCTTTTGTCATTTATGATATGAGGTTTCTTTTTATTGAAGATATATTTTTTTTACTAGAGAATCTAACATATTTTATCAAAGATTTTACTATAAGGGTTAAGCTTTTCACCGTGGATCACTCCCTAGTAGTTATCTGGATAAATTTTGAATCAAAAATAACGTAGTTGCTTTAAGGTACACCTATTTTCTGTTAATAACTAATTCCAATATTGGTTTGGGGGTGGCGTAAGGAAGAATGTGAATGATTTCATACAACATGTATTAACAGCTGTCCCTAAGACTTAATTCTGCAAGCTCTGCTCTGTACACTCTGCTCTTCCCCAGATCTCTACAGGTACCTGACTCTCTTCATAAAAAGTATTTAATAAAATTTATTATCTCCATATTCCTAGATTTGAACCATAATAATATTTTTTTAAAAAAGCTTACATGCCTGCCTTTGCTCTCTTTTAGTATGTCAGATTTTTAAACTATGAGATCCAGAGAACAGTAGTACTTCACTCTCTTTTGGCAACAGCACAACCAGGGATGTCCTAGTTCAATACCAAAAGTTCAACCACATGGTTATGGAAATTTTTCAAGGGAATCTATTTTGTTTTTCCCCTTCAGAGATTAGGCATAAAGTAAATTTGAAAAACTCAGTGTTGAGAGTACAAATTCAAATTAGAAATGAATAGTAATCTCCTTCTACCTGTGGTATAGCTTTTCCCTACTTGCAAGGAAGTGGAAACAAAAACAAAATTTTCCCATAGTAATATATCAGTTCCCACATTATCAGTAATTGAAAGGTAGAAATGTGGAAAAAGAAAATATCCACACAGCAGTGCTGCCTGAAGTAAATGGAGCTTCTATCTTCTTACGTGTCTTCTTACCTTCAATTTTGGTTTTCACACATATCTGTCATCATGTTATTAGCTAAATAATACGCAGTGAATATCACCACTGCAGTGATATTCAAAAAATAAAAAGCAATCCCATATCAGAATTCTAGCTGCTGTCCTTTCAATGAAGGAGTTAAAAAAAAAAAAAATCTCAGTTTTCCAAATTTCTGATGCTTTTCTACTATAGTATCTGCAAGACCGATTTGTCACCTGTATGGGCTGAACATGATAAATTGCTTACTTGCTAAAATTCAAGACTACTGACAAGGAATTCGGCCTAAGTATATTGTTTATTTCCTACAAAAGCTTTAGAAGGTCTTTGTATGTTTGTTAATCAAATATGGGCCAGGAAATCACTGTGCTGAATTCTAATGAAGAGACTAATCCTTTGTGTGCACCATCCTCAAATTACCTATCCACTACCTATGAGTCAGTTGAATTTGAGCTCCTTGATTGCACATAACTCTGTCATCTAAGGCCTAAAATCATACCCTTTTTCATGAAAAAATCTCTTTTACATCAATGGCAATATGCCCGGAAGGATCAAGACAAATCTTCAAGTAATAGTTAAACATATCTATGATTTCAGTTGCAGTATTTGCTAGCCAATAATAAATGTGACAAAGTTTTTTACACCTGTTTAGACTATGTTCTGATGAATATAGATTCATATATGAATGAACATAGATTAGCAGCACAAAAGCCTTGGAATAATACTGTGATGGCAAACTAGTCCTATGCATTTGAAATAGGTATTTTGAATATCCATAATACAGAAAAAATATGCCATAATCCACGGGAGAATAGAAAAGATAAAAAAAGGTGGCCTCCAAAGCATACTGCAAAACATCTCAAGATACCAGATTTAAGGGTACATGCGGGACAGCAGGGTAGAGAGAATCCCTACCACTAAAGTCCTTAATCAAATTAAAAATAAGTCAATTTTAGGCAACTGAGTTATTGATGGTTAAATGCTAAAAAAATCAGTAAAAGGTTAAAATCATAAAGAATATGAATTATTATGCGAAAAAAAATGGAAAAAAGGATTGGCCACAACAATTGGCTTTAAACAAGGGTGAGGTTGTGGGCTAAGCCAGTTTACCATCTGTTTTTTGCAACATGCATAAGAAACACGATAGAAGACAACAGATCTATTGGCAGAATTGCAAATACAGACAAAAATTAAAAGACTAGATCTCACCACTTGCAAGTAGAAAAAGTAATACACGTTCACACATGTACAGCCTTTCTAAAAAGAGGAAGAGCAGAAAACCCAACTGCAAAGTTTTGACCATGGTGTGTGTATACACCTAGCCAGAAAGAACGGTGTTTAGGCTGTCACTTAATCTACAGACTTGGGCCCACTGGAAAGGAGGTCATTCTGGTCAGCATGGTACAGGAAAGAGCAAAGATAAAAGGTTACATTGTCCTCCAGACAGGACAAAGTCTTTACTATGATGCATGACAGAAGAAGATTCTGTTAGATTAAAAGGAGTCAATGACCACAGTGATGTGCCTTAGCTGGGATAGCTCTTTAATACACTGCAGCAGAGCCTGGTATTATGAATCTCATGCCTCAGGAACACTTACATTAATAGTGTGAAATGTCAAATAGCTATCTGCCAGGTGTGAACCATTAGGTCTCTGTGATTTGGTGCACTTTGATACATCCTTTGATGCAGGGTGCAAATGTAATCAACTTTGATTATGATGTGCTACTGTGGGCACTTTGGGAGAGGCTGATTTATTTTTAGATGGCTGCATCTCTTGAACTGTTAAAGCTCTCTTGCTGAAAATCACTGTGTAACTACTTCTGGAGGGCCATTGATACAGAACCATCATGTGCTATTTCTACATAGCAGGCCTAAAACAGGCGGTATTGATGCACTTCAATTTTTCTGAGGGCTCCACTAGAATAGTTTTATAGCCATACAGGATGGATAGTTTATTCATTTACATAATGCATCTAACCACCCAATGTATCTTTTAAAAAGGAAGGGAAAAAATTATGAGTAGCTCTGGACCGAATGAATTCCTTCACAGATCCACAAGTAACAATTTACTTGGCTTTATTTTGAAAGGACCTTGCAGCATTTTTAATAAAAACCTCATATCTGCTTAGTGGATTACATAAGAAAACTTTGCTGCCCAGTAACTATCCCATTAAAATTCTCACTAACTGACTCCACACCAAGCTGTGAACAGAAGACCGCTTAAGGTGTTGCAGAGAGTGCTGAAATTACTCTGTGCCAGCTACTGCAGTGCCCCTATGAAGCAACCTGTAAGCTGGATTACAGGAGAAAATGGCAAGGAGATGGTTTTGAAAGCTTGGGTATAAACTGCCTGCAGCCATGAGCTCATCCCATACCCTCAGCTTTCAGAGCAGACCTATTCTTAGAGAAAAAGGTTTTGGAGGCTCAACACTATTTGTTCTTTGAGTCTTCTCCTTCTGCCATGCAGCAGAACTACAACACGTGTGCATGCCATTACATAGGGAGGCAAAAATACTCTCTCCACAAGCTGAAGGTTATTGTGTAAAATATTCATAGATCTCTAGGAATTAGTTCATTGGAACAATCTGAGGCTTCCTTTCCATTTTCATCCACTCTTCTATACCTCACATTTCAGACCAAGACACAGCATTATATTAAAATTAAATAAAAGCTCGTGTGATTTATGATTCCTGAACCAATCAGGGAATCCATGCTTTCTGCTAAGCCAAGAATGATCATGATGCACACCCATCTTATCTCAAGAGCCTTAAAACTAATAAAGGATTTTCCATCAAGAGAAACTCCAACCCATCTTTCTCTGGAAGACAATTCAGCAACAGATTTCAGCAGAATGTTGTACTTCTGTATATTGAATCCTTCCAGTTTACTACTGCTGAGCACTGAGATACATTTGGGAAATGACACTGCAGATTCTTGTCAGATGGAAGAAATCAGTCTTTCTGATGCCCTTTCACAGAATAAACATAACTGTGTTTGGTAAAACATGATGTTGGGAAAATTTTGTTGCTGAAAGCCAACTCTAGCATGATACTAAAAAAATATTAAAAATTACATTCGTTTTAGGCAGAAGACTCCTGAATTTTTTAATCTTTTCTGTATTGTTTGGGTTCTTTCTTCTGTTTATGATTGTCAGCTTCTCTTTGCTGCTCTCACTGTGAGACCAGCCATGGCTTTGTCCAAGCACTATGGTGAAAAAGCAAGCTAAATGTGCATGATTCAAGACCTCCCAGAAAATATACCCAGGTATGGGAACACAAAAGTGGTCTGGTCAAACCTCAGTGCCAGAACCTATCCAGGAAAATTTTCATATGCTCACTGATATGAATTTCTCAGGACAAGTTTTCCTTTCCCTTTAAGGAGGAAGCTGTTGGGATCTGCTTCCCCTTAGACAGTACCTGTTGAGACTGCTGTTTAACAACTATTATCCTATTTCTGAACTTTTTTGTCCTTTTTGCATTTAGCTCACCTCTCAAGAGGATGTCCCTACATTTCAGGGGGGAAAAAAGTGGTAACAGCTTTTTGAATAGGTTTTAGGTGTTTAGTCTGCTTAAATTCTTAAATCTCACAATTTTAAACCAATTAAATAGCCTTGGGTAGTTATTAGAGACTCAGGCAGTTGTTCTTATTTTGGTTCAGTTATGAATTACTTCTAGATTCAGTTTGTGGACAGGATCTTTGGGATTTATTATAAAATGTCTGCTATTTTTTTTCAGGTTGGTTCGCATTTTATTTGCAGTTACCCCAGAATTTCAGATAGAAGGAGTAGATTAGTATTAAGAAAAATAAAACATTTAATCACTTAGTCTGCCACCTTACAATTCAATGATTTGTACATCAACAAGAAAAACTAACCTTTACACTGTGTAAAGGGAAACCAGTATCCCAATCAGCCTCAGTCTAGCTGAGGAAGTAGCCGAATTGGACAGCTGGCACATCCTGAAACAAATAATGTCTAGCTGACAGCATCCTCCTACAATTCAATGTTCAAAGCTGTTACCCATTTTAATAGTTTCAGAATCTGGAATGATCCAACTTTTCAACCTAATCCTGATTTCCAACGTGTTACAGAGACTTAAGAAGAGAGAGGTTTTTTTTGTTTTTTTTTTTTAAGACTTTACCATTCACTTTTTCCTGGTGAGGTATTGTGCTTGTCTTGGAAAGCTGAAAAAAAAAAAAAAAAAAAAAAAAAAAAAAAAAAAAGATTTATCTGCTTTGACAGCCAACACAGCAGCTTCCTCAGAGAAACTAAAAGCACATTTTCAGACCTGTATTAACCACTGATACAGCTGGTTGTATTGCACTTCATTTCTTTGCTAGCCCAGTTCCATAGGGCTTATCTAAAAGAGAAGTTTAATCTGAGATGTAGATGCCTCAGACTATTTAACAATGAAAATAAGGTAGTTAAGGAGTTTAAATCAGAGTTGATACAAATGGCTTGTTGGCTGCATGACACTGAGTCAGTGGCTCACAGGCCAAGGAACTGAAGCAGGAAATCACAGCAGGGGTGGGGAGAGGACAGGATGATTCTCAAAGCTCCTTTACACTGCAGGGGGAGGGAAAAGGTGAAAGATCAAATGCTACCACAGCTTTTTATCCTTCTAAAGCTGTTTAACTGTCACTTTTGGACTATGCCTTATTTTAAGGTGTTATGATTTTGTAGAACAGAGACGCACCAAAAGAAAAAACCCAAACATGTATACTCCTTTGCCTGTTTGTTTAAAGCTCAGCATGTCAACATATAGACTCAAAGGCCTTAAAATATCCCAAACCATCCCCTCCTAAATGAGCAATAATATACATCCAAAAACATTTCTCAGAGAATCCTACTAAGCTGTGAATAATTTTTGCCATGTCATTTGGAAATAAGGCTTTTGCAATCAAAATATTTAAGATCCCATGCTAAAAGCTGCTCTGGGTCTTCCAGTTGTGTAGCATTAAGAGTTGCCCAGTAGTTCACACATTGTAAATATATCACATTCACAACTGTCATTATTGATGTACCTCGCCGTTCTCAATTAAGAACTAAAACCTTTTTAATGGTTTTGATTTTTTTTTTTGTTATTATTTGACAACTTGCATTTTTAAGACTAATCTACACTCAAGCTTAAGTCTCCCTGGATGTAGGTACTGACCTACTTCCCACTACACAGGGACAGTCACTGGAATCAGGTTAACAGCACTCTTTGCTTATCAGTAAAGCCACAACACCTGGCAATGTGTCTCTGACCAACTTTCTACTCCTAAAAAACCAAATGCTTTGCTTAAAACACCACCAACCACCTCCAATTTGGGATTCCAAGTGCACCATGCCAGAATTCAGTGATACCAGTTATCTAAAATCAACTATAAGTAGTCAAAAACTTCTGCTAGTGACAATCTCTCTGTATGCATAATTCCTAAATCAAGTATATACATTTTTCAAAGAGAGTACGGTGCAATTTACTGTCAATAAATGGGGCAGAATCTGGATTTGAGAGAGTCCAAATCAGCTTCTCTGAAAGATACCAATTTACATTCTGCAGGCTACCAAGAAACTGTCAAAAAAAAGCAAGTAAAGTGAAACATTTACTTTTTTTTTCACACTGTCAAATATCCACTGTTTCCCATATCCAATATTAAGGGCAACATTAAAGCCCCAATATTGAAAGAAAAAGGGACAAGCAGGAAGCACCCTACTTGCTTTCAGCCTTAGGCAGAAACCAAATAATCACATTTTCAATCTGTGAGCTCAACTCTCACTGACCCCTGGCAAACATTGCAGCCACAGCAATTGCAAGGCCGAAAATTTAGGAGCAAACTTTAATAATCTTTGAAATGGATTACAGTTATCCACAGTAACACCTGCATGCCTCAGTTTACATCAGCTGGCTACAAGTGGGAGCCAGCCCACTTTGATTAGGCTTCAAGAAGGACAGTTCCTACTTGGAAGTGGTTATGTAAGTGGGCTGACAGGGCAATGTGTGGGGAAAAGACAATATTATGACCTCCATTTTACAAAGCCATTGGACAAAGCCAACAGGAGATTTAAAAAAAACCAAATCACCTGTCAGGCATATGGAAAGTACATGGATGAGATGTCTCCAAATTCAGAGGAAAAGAGACAAAGCATTGTTTCATATTTCAGGGTGCAGAAATCTTTGGCAGTTTGTTTGTTCAGGGTAGAGAAGTGGAACAGGGTGAGAAAATACTGCATCATTTTCATTCAAACCAGAGTAAAAACAGATGACATTGAAGTTTTGTTAATTTAGAAGAAATTTCCAAGAGTAGAGACACAAAATTGGAAGAGGAAAATATCCCAGAAAGTGTCACCCAGTTCCTAAGATGCAGAACTTCTTCACCAACACACCTTCTTCAGCAAGTACAAAACAAATCTGAACGCATGCTTTTGGCCTCACAGGTGAGTCATAGCACTTACTACAGTACCACCTTATTGAATAATTACTTTGGGGGCATGGTTCCTTTTATTTTTCCTTTTAGAGCACTTCCATACTGTAATAAATTACATTAAAAGAAATTATTGACAGAAAAGGAGAGGGTCAGACAAACTCTTTTAGTTGATGATTTAATATCCGTGTGGGAAGTGAGATACTTGGGCTCTACTATTTTTATTAAATAACTTGAGAAATTTTCAGCAACACAGACTGCCATGAAATCACAGAAAACACTAGATTTGAAAAGACCTTTGAGATCATCAAGTCCAACCTATGGCTTAACATCATTTTGTCAACTAAAGCTCTATACCTTGATAACTAAATTTATTATTGGCAATATTCTTCATTTTTTTTAAATTGAGCTAGTAAATAAGCAATGCTTACTTTGTTGAAAGGACTTCTTTCAAGGGAAGAAAGAATAAACAATTCTCAGTCCAAGAAAGAATAAACAAGGGATCTCATCTGCTCCTCATAAGCCTTCCCCTCCAGACCCTTCATGGCCCTTCTGTACCGCAGACAAAAAGCTTGAAGAAATGCATTATGGAGTTATTAATTTCACAACATAAGAGGTCATAAGAAGGGAAAAAGCAAGAGGAATTGTTTCCATGACAGAGGGATGTTACTAATGGTACTTTCTTAATGGATCTGCTCAGCAATTCCGATATAGCAAAATTTGTACATGGTACACAATTCATTTAGGTTAGCCAGGTTTAAAGAAGCTTATGAAAACCTGCAGTCTTTGACTATACTTAAAACTGCTGCTGTCCTCAATGTACTTAGAATGTAGGTGCCCAGTCCCAGAACCATGTCAATTGAAAGGAACTTTGGAATCCTCCAATTCAGCCTCACACAACCATGACCTCCCTAGAAGAAATTACCTTTGGAGAATGCAACAATACCACAAAGACAAAAAGATTGAAATACCAAGAATTCAGATGATTTCTAGAATAGCAGATTAGTGTAGGGAAGGGAGGGGGACAAATATTTGGCTTTCTTGACCAAGCATCAGCTTGCAAATTTTGTGGCCTGCCTTTTCCTTTCTTTCTTCAACGTTTTTCTTTCTTTCTTCTCCCATGTTGCCACAACAGCAGAGTAGGGCTACAGTCCTAAGGAAACTCTCCTGTCAGACCCTGGCAGACACACGCTGCCTAGGCTGGAACAAAAGCCCCTTCACAGCGGGTGACTCCACTGAGCTGATTGGTGCCCTGCTTGAGTCCCTACACACACCCCTCCCAAAGATCAGACAATGCTGATCCTTAATGGCTTGACCCCAGTTTTCCCAGAGCAGAGTCCCAGACATTTGGATCCTTCAGATAATTTAATTATGGTACAGTAACAAAATAACAGCTCAAACTGGGTGCCTCTGAGGATGGACCCTGAACAAAGCAAACCCTGGGCTTTTATACCCTCAACAGTCTAAACACAGGGAAATTCAGGGTCCTCAGCTCCTGCTGTGTCTCTGAGTGTCCGGTCACCTGACTGTGCCACAAGTCCCCAGGCCCTTTGATGTAGAAACGGTCTGCACCAGATCACAGACTCTTGGCTGGGGGTCCCACCATCCAGAGATCAATCTGCAGCTGGCCCACCGCGCTGCCTTCATGCCTAAGAGCATCCTTTAGGCATTCCTAAACATCCTATAAAATTAAAGCTCATGGCATCTTTGTGGGAAATGCATTTAAAAAAGCAGTGGTGGGAAGGGAAGGAAAAAGAAGGAGCCCCCATGCACCCCCAGGTTCAGGAATACCTACTTCCAAATAAAATAACCAAAGGTCACTTGTACAGAAGCAAGCAATCTCACCCTCTTGTCCAGAGTCACTGAAACTGCTGAGGGGACACAGATCTAAAGGTTCATTGTCTCTGAAGTTTATAATGATAAAAGAAGGGCCAGGACCCACACAGAACTTCTTGCCAAGACTAAGATTCTGCCAACATGAGATTCATCCCTCACTCACAAGGCTTCTTTGCATTGCCCCAACTCTATTAATAACAAAATCAAATCATCTCTGGGGCTGACTACCCAAATCTCATTCTGGGACTGTTCTGAACGTTTTTTTCCCTATACCAGGTAAAATCATGCACATACATTAGATGCACAGACCCTTAACATTTAGTTTCATGCATGTCATTAGGGACACTCACCTGCTCAGAACTAGAGTTTAAATGCTCCGCTACAGCAAGGTTAGATTACTGAGCATTTTATGAGATAATTTAATATACAAGCGACATAAAAGAGAACTTATCTAAACATAACATCAGGCAGTCTAAATATTTGGTTCCAAGTTCATAAGCTCCTGACAGCAGAGTTATGGTCCTTGTTTGGTATACTTCTGTACATTATAAAGGACCATTAACAGTTACAGTGCTATACAAATGATAAATGATGACATAGAACACTAACTGCCCATATTTATGCCAACACATTTAGTCAGGATGAACAAGAAAGATAACTTTAAAAAATCACTGAATATATGTAACTATAATGAGCTATTCACAATCAAAAACATGTCCTTATTAAAATCTGTCACCTAAACCCGTATTTATTTTTCCCTCTTAGGAAAATATTTACAGTTCTTGACAGTTAATTCCCCATTTATAGATTGTGAAGCTGTGTGACCACTCCAAAGCCTATAGTTAAATACAAGCAGCAGAACTCTCTATAGAAATATTTGGCAATTCCAGTGAACACACAAATATAAGGTGGAAATGAAAACAAGTCAGCTCGCCCTTTCTACCTTTCCCAGTCTGGGATTCAGATGATGCGCAGAAAAAATGAGAGCATGGTTTAAGCACAAAACAGAAAGTCAAAACACTTTTTTCCATCATCTGTCAAGGATTTTCTAGAAAACTTACAGCAAATCACTTTAAATTAAAACAGAAAAACCACTATTAACCTGCCTTTTAAAATTTTTATTTAATTTGCTGAAAATACGAGGCTCTCTGTCCACATCATAGAAATACCATTAAGTTATACACTAGGAATCCATTCTAGCATTACTGATTTCCATTTTTTCCTTTATTTCTTCATGTGACCACTACAGGCCTGGTAATGAAAAGTCTGAAGGGACAGAGGCAGGTAAAAAGTAAAGCAGCTGCAAAGTGGTGGCCTTGCTTGTACAGATGACATTATTGATTTACTAAAGTAATAGAATTTAGAATGAAAATAAGGAATCATCTATCATCCTTGCATCATTCACCACCTCCTCCTTACCCTAAATGGTGGGCTGCTCATTTTAGCTGATTTTTTAAAGCACCTGCCCAGAAGGACTCAGTCCAACAAAGTCTGGTTTTCAGTAGGATTCTACATTTTAATCAGTTTTGCCAGCTAGTTTAGGTAGAGGCATGAGGAAGTCATTTGACCAAGACCAGGTGGTAGCTCTTTGTGAACACGAAACCAAAACTCCCTGGCTATGTGTGACATTAACCCTCACCGGTTAAATAGCACTTTTCTGGACAGCACAGGGAAGTGAGCATACTCCTTTATTATGTAAAACCTCAGCAGAGTACTATTTTGCATTCTTGACAGTATACTGAACCGTTACTTAAGAATAAGTGATAATCAAAACGATTGCTAAAAAGTGAGATCACCCCTACTTCTGAACTCTTAGTCCATCATTCTCTGCAATGGGTGGGAAGGGGTGGGATTAGGAATACTCTGACCTTCCAGGGTTCAGATACTCACCTTCCTCAGTTCTCACAAACGTTAAAAAAAATCCAGAAATTGCATTTAGTAAGTTATAAAAAGCTCTTGGTTTAGCTCATGCTCTACTGATAGCACTTACATAGATGTGTAGATGTCGAATAATTTTTTCATCTACAGTGTCATGATAAAGAATACTTAGTAGGATTCTTAGTCAGGAAAACCCTTGATTCAGATTTGTTAGATCTTTTACTTACAAGGGATGCCCCAAAGCATACCAAATAGGCATGTACAAGCAGATATAGCCTGGTTTTGTTGAAATTAAAATCAGAGTACTTCATTCTTTATGTCCTAACTTGAAGTGACTACATGAAACCACACCAAAGTGGAGGCATTTATGAACAATTGCTTTCCTGTCCAGGGTGCTTGCAGATACATCCCTGCTTTCAGGCTTGATTTGAGTTGACTTACCAATCACGTGAGCAGCAAAACACATCCACATTCTTAGACAGCTTAGACCATTTCTTCTACCTATTCTGAAATCCATTTATCTGCTTCTTACACAAACAGGACACTTCCACTGAGCCACTTTTGCTATTTCCTCCAAAATATAGAAACAAAACTCAAACATGTCTCCCTCTAACCAAGACACCAAATACCTTAAGGTAAACAGCACAGATGTTAACAATTGGACTAAGATAATTTCCTTATGAGCTTCTAAAGAGACACAGCATTTGGTTCTACTACTGCCTGAAAATACTTGCAACTCCAATTAACATTTTTAAGTGTAATAAAAAAATATTCACATGCATCTTGATTTGGGCATTTATTCTTACTTTATCTATTTGTTATAAGAGTGAATTTATCCATGCTGGTAATTTTTCATTTTGTATCTATATGACTTTGTGGAGATGTATGTAGAAAACCTAACATTAACTTTAAACAAACTGTAATTATGGCTTGAAAATAAACATTACTTATTATCACTTTTGAAATATGCTTTAGCTGCAGTTCATCATATTTAAAACCTCACTATTAAAAAACTGATCTAAAAGTACATTGGAAAAGGGATTATATTTCATTAAGAAAATGAAAATGCATATTTTTAGTAGAATACATTATAAAGAGAAACCAAATCGCACTGAAAATATTCCCATCATACCTATGCTCATGTTTGACTTTCCTGGGCAGACTTCAAAATGTTCTTATGTTGGCAGAGTCACTGACTGATCATTTTTACATCTTCTATCTTTTATGGCAGTATACTTCTTATAATTCAAAATTCAGAAATGAGTCTTTGACAGTTCTTCCACATCTACTGCTTAATATTCAGCACTGATGCAAACAAATACAATGGTAGTTCAGGGGTAACTTGTGCTTAATGGGGTTTTTTGTTGCATCAAATAAATTGCCCTTTTGGGGGTTTCTTTTCCTCCCTGTTAAATAAATATTCTGATTACAGTACTAAAATTGGCCATTGTGCAGTGGCAAACTAAAGCCCTACAAACAAAAGCTACTTCACTAACAAACAAACAAAAAAAAAAAAAAAAAAAAAAAAAGAGGCAGGAGGAAGTTATGCAGAAATTCTTGGAAAAAATTCTCAGCTACTGGTCTCACACTGGGTACAACTGAAATAAGTAAATCTTTCCATGATACTTCATTTATCTAACATGTGAGTTCTTCTTTTTGAATGCTTATGCTCAAAGACTGTGGAGACTTTGATAACTGAAAATAGGCAGATATGTATATACATATTTATTCAAAATATTTGAAAGGGTATATGGAATATCAAGAGCCATGGTGTGATAAAAGGTTTCAGTGTTTTCTCTTGAGGACTCTTGAGCACCAGTTTGCTCAAAGCACCCCCTTCTGGTAGAAATCCATAAATTGGGCGCAGATCAGCTAAAATATCAGTTTGCACTTTGCTTATATACATAGAATGACTATAATTCTCTTTGACAAGCTCAGTTTCCTATAAATTCTGGAAATTTTGTGGAAAATTATGATCATATGTGCATCTAGAATTATCAGATGGATTTCAAATAGGTTTTATCTTTTGCTCGCTAATAGTATCTTTCACAAATATAAATCTTGTAAAAAAAGCCACAAAAGATCGTATTTCATAGGAACTGTTGCTACTCATACATTAAAAATTATTGGACTTATTTTCCTGGGACACCTAGCTCACTGAAAGCAGAAAATTATTTTGCTTGCATTTAGAACTAATTTTTCATTGAAATTTAGATTGTTGGCATCTTGCTAAAGCATTTCTTCTGCAATAATGGAAGCATTATCTTGCCTAATTTGTCCTTAAGTTGAAAATTTTATGCAGTCTCTACACTAGTGATGAATATGATTAGCTTATAATGAGCATTCCTGCTACCAAAGTTCCAATACTTAAAAGAATCTTTACATTGATTTTGACATACAGCTTTTACCGTAATTTAATATAATTGCCAAAGCTTTTAGTTTTTTGGGGTTTTTTCCCTAATGGAGATCTATTTTTCTGCTTTTCAAAAACCCAGCCACTTTATACTTATACTGCAAGTGCTATTTGCATTCAATGTAACTCTTTCCACGTGCAATTGGTCTGTTGCACTCAAACTGCAGAAGAAAGATGAGGAAACAGAAGATTCTAGTTCAGATTCTTGTGAATTCTGCAAAAGCATCCAATGAATATTTCTTTCTTGAGTGTCTTGACAGAAACCTTGAGCAACAGAAAAAAAAGCCACACAAACAACTGCTCTTACCTACAGTGTCAATCAGCAAAAAAAGGCACAGAAGTGGGGCTGGGTGACTGTGCACACACGTCCTGAGTCAGCCAGGCAGAGCTGAGGAAATAGAAAAAAACCCTACTCTTCTTGATGAATTGTGCATGATTATTCCAGAATTATCATTTTTCTCTGAATTACTCTATGAAAAAAAAAAAAAAAAAACCAGCAAAATGAGCCTGAGGTGTGGTCAAAACTTTAGCCAGTGTCATTTTAATCCACCAGTTCAGACTTGCTGAGATGAGATTCCTTCTGTGAAGATTTAGGTAAATTATGATAACCACCAATTCCTGCATAAAGAGCAAGCTGTCTTCTTCAGGCAAACAACATTGCATTTTGAGGACAGTATCAAAAGGTTCTGGGGTTTTCAACTCAAAATATTTGAATGTCCCACAAGAATTAGTCTGAAAAGCACTCTTCAAAGGTCTTTTCCTGAAACCACAAGTATCAGTCATGAATGCTTCCTTAAAATACTTTATGAATATAAAACCCCTGACTTTTTTCATGGAAAATGTCTCCAACAAAAATACATGAATCCTTTGGTTCCATTAATTTAAATTAAAAACAAAGAGGATCTTAGCTTCTTCTGGTAAATTAGATTCCTGAAATGAAGCTGAAATAGTGTAAGTGCTTTTGAAAATCATAACTAGCAAATATTTGGAGGCAAAATAATTTTAAAAATCATTCAAAAACACAAACCACAAAAGAACAAAATTTTATTCTGAACAACTCTCTCCATTTCAAAACCACAGTTTATCCAAAGTTCTACTTGTAAACAAGTTTTCTTATATGCAGTTTATGATTAAATATAAGCGTTACCAGAATAAAAAAGTCACATATATTTAAGTAGAAAGCTACACTGCCAGCAATATTAATATGCCATGCATGATACATACAAGCCTCAAATTAACCTTATGAGTAGCAGCATCTGACAATGACAATGTGTGGGTTTGTATCTGCATGCTCTCTTTCTATATGAGGAATCCACTGTGCTGGTAGAGAGACCATTTCCAGTTCATTCCATGCCATAAAGATATGCCAGTAATGTAGTAACACTGACAAAAGTTTCCAAAAAAAAACTTCTTTATGAAAGAGGGAACAGACATTATCCTGTCCATAAACCTGTAGGTGTTTATCCCCTGTAGGGATCTCAGACAGGAAGTGCTTAACAACAATATGGTTTGTAATTCAAAAACATTTTGACAAACATTATATCTTCAAAGAGGATAAGCTAAGGTGGATTTTCCACCTATGTTGTTTCCATTGCACATTAGCAGTCTGATCCCTAGGTTGTTTCCTGAGATAGCAGATTACAATGCTGCAGGAGTGAAAATCACAGCTGGCAGAGAACTCCCAGCCTGTTCAGTTTGGAACCTGTACCTATCTGTTCATCCTTGGAGCACTGGCAGAGCCCTGCAAAGACATCAGTGAAGCCAAGTGCATCAGAGCATCAAGGTTATGACAGTGTGGGGTTTCTAGAAGGAACCTATTTCAGCAGTCCTGCATTTCAGCAAGTGCCTGCAGCTACATCTCCTGAGCAGGCACAGCCAGGTATTGCTGTACCTAAGGACCCATGCAGGAAATGCTTGAAGGCCGAAGCAATCAAAGTTCAGAGCAGGGAATAAAGTGTTCCAGAGACACTTTAATCTGCTGGAAAAATTATTATGGGTCTTGTGGGTTATTCCTGAGAGTGTGGGAAGGAGACATACCTCCATTCTGGGGTCTTCTGAGGTTAGGGGCAAACTGTTCTTGATTTCAGCAAGTTTTGTATGAGACACATCATTTCCCTGTGCTGCTGATATATTCACCAACTACCGATAGTCTCTTATGCGTCTCTGAACTGGCAGACACAGGAAAATACCCTGTAGTGTAAATCATGACATGAATAGGAATGATGACATAGACTAAATGCAGAATTTCTTAACTGTGAGAAACTGTAATTGAAAATGCACAGATATAATTAGTCAGCCAGTAACACAGAGGTTGATGTGCACTAAAATAAATATGCAAACCCAAATAAGACACAAGTACCTTAAAAAAGGAATTTTCTTCAGAAATATCTCAACTCCTACCACCCTCCCTCTGCAGTCTCCCTAAAAACCTGGTCACCCTGGGTGTCTCCAAAGTGAATGAAATCAGATAAGCATGGAAGTTTGCATTGAAGGGCAAACAGTCTGCTTGCAAGGAGTTATTATGCAACAAAATGTTTTAATGTTGTTTTTGGAGAGAAAATAATGTTTTCTACAGCCTGTGTTCACTATAGCATCAATAAAAATATCTGAGGATGCCATTTGCATTAGACTTTCTTCTATATGTAAATGTAATCAAGCTGCATTGTATATAGCTAAATTACTGTTAATTAGCATTTCCTGAACATTTTTTGAATAGATCATCTCAAATTAACTTTAAAGAATATGAAGTTATTTGACACTTTTTAGCTCACTGAACCCAACCTAGGAATAGCTTCAAGTGTAGTAAATACACTCAAAATAATAATTAGAGATAAAATGTATCAAAAATATTTTGCTTTCATAAGGTAGCCTACCATAGTATAAATGTTTAGCGAACAGAAATACTGAAAACAAATGTTGCTGTTGAATGAGGTTTCCATATTTTCAAACAGTAAAAATCCATCGAATAGGTCTGTGTTTGAGAAGTCTGTTCTTTTACTCATAGTGAGAGCATTTTTCAGGAGGAACTTCTACATTCAAAGAGAAAGCTTTCTCTTCAATACATGAAAAGTTATTTTTCCCTCTGAAGCACAACCTGGTATCTATTGTAACAATCCTAGAAGAACTTTCTGCAATGTGGTGCACATAGGGACAGACACTGGTACCAAAATCAGTGTGACTGATTTCTCATCTTTGCCACCAATCTGCTCTGCAGCTTCTGTAAATCAGGTCACATCTCTCACAGTTTCTCCCACAACCTTTTCCTTAAAGTGTATTCTCTAAAAGCTCAGTGGGATTACAGGGCAGAGCAGGAAAGGCTAGAGATGAGCTCAGCTCCTATTTATGTCTCCCTCTTCACCTGGCAGGCCTGTCTGTCTCAGTGGGACAGGCACACGCGCTCATTGCCACAGTCCTAGAAACCCAGTGAGAACAGAAGCAGATGCAGAGCAAAGCAAGGTACAGATTATGTCCTGTAACTGTGATTCTGCTCCAGTAAGGAAGTAATTTTCAGCACTTTGAACTTTTTTTGTATAGATGGTGTCTGCTGTACCTCAGCCATCAATACTAAGCTTGCTAACCCTAGAGCAATTTATGTTATCCTTCTCTTGAGGTGTTTTGCTAATTTTGTTTCTGCTAAAAAACTTAGAGCTGACCTTGAACTTTCCTATAAGAAAACCAAAGCCCAGGTTAAAAAAAAAAAAAAAAAAAACCGAAAAAAAACCCAATGTATGCAAGCACCACAGAAGAGACATTTTTCTTCCCCTTAATTTTTACTGCAGAGGAAACCAAGGGACACTGGTTGCAGCATATGGGCCACAGTTATGTGTATAAGATGAGGTGTGGCTGAGGTCACTTGGTCTGTTTAACCTTTAGAAGAGGAAACTGAGGGGAGACCTCACTGCAAACTACAACATCCTCATGAAAGGAAGCAGAGGGGCAGACACTGATCTCTCTGTGCTGACTCATGGCAGGACACAAGGCAGTGTTTGAAGTTGTGTCAGGGGAGGTTTAGGTTGGGTTTCAGGTAAAGTTCTTCCCCCAGAGGTGGCTGGGCACTGAACAGGATCCCCAGAGGAATGGTCCCAGCACCAGCCTGACACAGTACAAGAGGTGTTAGGACAAGGCTGTCAGGCATATGGTGTGAATCTTGGGGTGTCTTGTGCAGGGCCAGGAGTTGGACTCGATGATCCTTGTGGGTCCCTTCCAACTCAGCAGATTCTGTGATTCTGTGAAATACACAAAAATTATGATGATGATAATGATAATAAAAATGCATGTCTCAGCTTAGATCCCCAGTCAGTAAGTCTAGGAAGTCTGTAAACTGGAAGCATCTTATGATCTCACTGAATTAACAATCAAGCTGAGCTGGGGTGGCAAACACCTTGTAAATTCAGGAGAGGAATTTTTGCTGAAACAATGAACTTCAAGTGAGCATAAAAAATTATTCATGGAAAGGGAATTTTAAATTCAGATTTATAAAACTGCAAAGGAGATCTGCTGAGAAACAAATAAATTTTTAAATAAGAGAACAGAAAAGTATGTGAATTCTCCAATCCTAAATATTATACAACTATGAAAACCTGTTTACAAATATCTACTACAGGACAAAAGCTTCCAATAGTATTCAGCAAAAGCTTTTCCTTAATAATTTAGATTTCATAGTCCTCTCCTCACGTAGCTTTCAGAGAGATGAAGACATGAAATACACTGAATGTTATTAGAATTCAATTATTTTACTTGGTATGGTAGTTAACAACTAAATTATTTGTTCAGTACTTTGAAACAAATGATAACTTTTCTTTTTTTTTCCTCTTAATATTTAATCCTTTTTCCCCCAGTTGTACATCTCAGGTATTCCAGTTTCATTATCAGAAAAATTGTAGTAGCTTTGTCTTACTAACTTGTTGCTAGGATTTTTTGTTTGAATTATTAAAATATGAATATCGATCTAATATCAATATCCAACTATGATGGACAAAAACTCTCTAACAGTTTAAAGTTAGAAAGTGTATGTTTATTGTGACGCCGGGCAGCACGTGGGATAACTCCCTAATGCGCACTGCAAAGATCACAGCTAATTACAAAGTCTTTTTTTTACAAAAGTGTTGAATATACAAAATATAAATGCATATTCATACCCCTGTCACTTCCCCTTCTCCGCTTCGTATGCTAATTGG
>VZUI01097583.1:0-10356 GCA_013401135.1 Cettia cetti | reverse complement strand
GGAGGTCAGACATGGGACTGGGAGTTTACTGGGAGGTCAGAGATGGGACTGGGAGTTTACTGGGAGGTCAGAGATGGGACTGGGAGTTTACTGGGAGGTCAGAGGTGGGACTGGGACTCACTGGAGCGGCTTCTCCCCGGTGTGGATGCGGCGGTGGATGATCAGATTGCTGCTGGTGCGGAAGGAGCGCGCGCAGAACTCGCAGATGTAATCCCGCTGGTCTGGGGGCAAAAGGAAAATGGAATCAGGGCTGATCCAGCCTGGAAAACCCATCAGGGGATCCCTTGGGAGCAGGGAGAGCTCCCAGAATGGGAGTGGAGAGGATAAAGGAGCAAAGGGCAGCAGGGATGGAGCCCAGGAATGGGAATTTGGGAATGAGGGGCTGTGGGTCAGGGGGGAGAGGGGTGGAGGAGCAGGTGGGATCCCTAGAAAAGGAGGTGCAATCCCTGTAAAAAGAGATTTAATCCCTAGAAAAGGAGATGTAATTCCTAAAAAAGGAGGTGCAATCCCTATAAAAAGAGATTTAATCCCTACAAAAGGAGGTGCAATCCCCATGAAAGGAGGTGCAATCCCTAGAAAAAGAGATTTAATCCCTATAAAAGGAGATTTAATCCCTAGAAAAGGAGATGTAATTCCTAAAAAAGGAGGTGCAATCCCTATAAAAATGTAATCCCTATAAAAAGAGATTTAATCCTTATAAAAGGAGATGCAATTCCTACAAAAGGAGGTGCAATCCCTATAAAAGGTGTAATCCCTATGAAAAGAGGTGCAATCCCTCGAAAAGGAGGTGCAATCCCTAGAAAAATGTAATCCCTATAAAAAGAGATTTAATCCTTATAAAAGGAGATGTAATCCCTAGAAAAGGAGATGTAATCCCTAGAAAAGGAGGTGTAATCCCCATAAAAATGTAATTCCTAAAAAAGGAGATTTAATCCCTATGAAAGGAGGTGCAATCCCTATAAAAAGAGATTTAATTCCTAAAAAAAGGACATGTAATCCCTATAAAAGGAGGTGCAATCCCTAGAAAAGGAGGTGTAATCCCTAGAAAAGGAGGTGTAATTCCTAAAAAAGGAGATTTAATCCCTATGAAAGGAGGTGCAATCCCTATAAAAGGAGGTGTAATTCCTAAAAAAGGAGATGTAATCCCTATGAAAGGAAGGAATTCCCCTGGAATTCCCCTGGAATTGCCCCACTCACCACTGTGCAGCTTCTCGTGTTCCTTCAGGTGCTTCTTGAAGTTGAAGGATTTCCCACAGGTGGGCTCGGAGCAGGTGAAGGTTTTCTGGTGCACGTGCTGGTACTTCTGGTGATGCTGCCAGGGGGGAAAAACAAAAAAAAAAAAACCCTATCAGCTCCCCAATTCCAGCTCCAGGACATCCCATCCAGGCTTTTTTTCCTGTTTTTTCCAGGTTTTTCCTGTTTTTTCCAGGTTTTTCCTGTTTTTTCCTGGTTTTTCCTGGTTTTTCCAGGTGCTCACGTTCAGGTACTGGCGGTTGGAGAAGATTTTGCCACAGCCTTCAAAGTCACACAGGAGGATCTCACGTTTTGCTGCCTTCCTGCCAAAGAAAACATGGAAAAAAAATATAAATTAAAATGATTGGAAGGAGGAGGAAGGTTGGAAAAACTCTGGAATATCAATTTTCCTCCTCATCCACCTTTTTTTTCCCCAAAATCTAAAAACGAAGCAAAGAAACTTTTACAGAGATTTCCTGCTCATCCCACAGGGAAGAGTTGAGGTTTTTCCTCATTTTTCCTGGGAATATCTGGAAGTTTCCCTTCTTCATCCTCCCCCTCTGCCAGGTACCTGATCCTCTTGGGGCCGATCTGAGCCACATCTTTGTCACCTTTGTCACCTGCCCCTGTTTGTCGCCTGCAACTGCAAGAGGAAAAAAACAATTTCAGCCAGGTCCTGGTGTCCCCTCACTGTCCCCAAACCCAAAATTCCCAAATTAAATCATCCTCAGGACCAGAGTTTTTCCCATTTCCACCCCCACGGGAGCTGGAACAAACACATCGTTCAGGCATTAAAATAAGAATAAATTTCTTTATTGTTTTGTTACAAAACTCTTTTCACAAGGTTTGGATGAGTCCCAGGACACTGAAATTGGCTCCCAGTCTGGTTTGATGTAAAATTCATCCATAGCTCCCTTGGAAAAAGCAATTATTCCTGGTTGTTGTCCTGGAATTAAGAAAAAAATCCATTCAAAAAGAGGATTAAAGTGGGATTTGGGGAGGAGGAATAATGAGATGCCAGTGTTCAAGCATGGCTTCAGCCCAAATCTCTTGAAAACAGATTTTATCAGCTCACCTGATAAAATTTTATCAGCTCACCTGGGCAAGGGAGATGAGGAGGAACCCCCTTGACATCTGCAAGGTCCTGCTTTGCTGATAAGCCAGGATTTTATCTCCCATTTTCAACTTGCTGTGACAAAAGACAGGAGGGGAAAATGAACCAAAATATTAAAAATAATATCTGTGTCACCAAATTCAGCCCCAAAAAGGGCTGAGCTGAAGTTTAGGTTTGGATTTGGGGAGGGGGCACAGAGCTACAAGCCCCCACAGGTGCCTCAGAAAAGCCACCAGTATAACTTTGGACATTTTTGGAGGGTCAGACTGTGGAATTTGGGATGAAAATCAGGCAGAACCCAAAAAAACCCCACATTTAATTCACTTTTAACCCCCAAAATAATGGCCCAGATTGAAGGCAGACTCTTCTACCCTCACATTGGGAGCCTGGAATCTGCATGCTCCAGGGAAAAAACAAATTCCAGCCTTACCTTCACTGGGATTGGGTCTCCAGGACCACACCTGGCTCTTCCAGCCACACCTGGGGTGATTCCAGAGCTGCTGGGAGAAGGAAAAACAATTCAGCCTCCAAAAAGAGCCCCTCAGAAGGGATCAAACAAAGCTGTGAGGCAGCAGCACAACACTCACCTGGGGAAAGGTTTGGGATTGGTGCTGAGCCCGTCTTGAAGGTGAGCAGACAGAAGAGTTTCAGCGGATTCCAGGGGGAAAAAAAGGGGATTTTTATCCCCTTATTATATCAAAAAGTGCAAGAAATTCCAAAAATCCATCCAGGTGAGGTGTCCAGGTGTGTTGGATCTGACCAAGCCCCAACCCAACAATTTAACAATTTTGCAAAGCTCCAGTGAAGCCCTGAGGGCTGATTTGAGCTTTTTTTTTTGAGCACAAAAATTAAAATTTGAATTTTATGCGCTTGGAAAAGAGAGCTGGAAACTCAAAGATGCTGGAGAAGCCACGGATCCATCAGTGCAGATCGTGGTGGGATTGCAGCTTCTCCTTCTTCCCTCACCACCCTCGAGGGACAGCGTGGGTGACACGAGGCTCTCAAAGGTCCTTTTGTAGAGCCAGACCCCCCCTTTGCTCACTCAACACCCAAGATGACCAAAAAAACACGCTGAGCCCCAAACTGGGGACACAAAACTCTTCCCCCATGGCCAGGAGTGTTGTGGAGAGAATTTATTCTCCTTGGGGACACAAAACTCTTGTCCCAGAGCCACCAGAACCCATGGCCAGGAGTGTTCTGGGAAGAATTTATTCTCCTTGCGGACACAAAACTCTTCTCCCACACCCAATAATGTCACCAGGAGCATTGGAAACACCTCTTACCTCATGGCCAGGAGTGTTCTGGGGAGAATTTATTCACCTTGGGGACACAAAACTCTTGTCCCACACCCAATAATGTCACCAGGAGCATTGGAAACACCTCTTACCTCATGGCCAGGAGTGTTCTGGGGAGAATTTATTCTCCTTGAAGAGACAACAGCTCTTATCCCATGGCCAGGAGTGGTGTGGGGAGAATTTATTCACCTTGGGGACACAAAACTCTTGTCCCAGAGCCACCAGAACCCATGGCCAGGAGTGTGGGAAGAATTTATTCTCCTTGAGGGACACACAGCTCTTGCTTCATGACTGACACTCCCAAAATGATGAACTCTGACCCCATCCCCTCATCCCTTCATGCTGAGGCCACCTGGACTCACCTGACCCGTGCACTCTTCTCCTCCAAGGGGCCAGAGCTGCGCAGGGGTGGCTGCAGCAGGGGCTGCTCCTCCTTGATGGGCTTCTTGTGGGCCTTGGCTTGGCCCTGGCGTCGCTGCGGCTCCGAGTCGCTGTCAGGGGCAGGGCTGGGGTCAGATTTGGGTTGGATTTGATAGAAATGAGTTGGTTGGACAAAGGTTGGACACGGTACAACACGGTTGGCTGTGCCAAAGACCCTCCAACCAGGTGAGATTGCAATGAAAACTCCTCTCCAAAATTCTGTGCCCTTTTGAGGCTAGAAAACACTAAATTTGAACAGTTCCCACCTCCTCCCTGCTCTGCCAGGGCAGCTGCAGCAGGACAAGCAGAGATGTGAGCCTGAAACCCTCCCAGTACAATACTGGGCTGGACTGGGACAGTGGCAGTGGCCACCGTGGAGTGGCTCCTGCAGGCTCCCACCTGTCCAGGGATGGGTGGTAGTTCTCATCACGCAGGTCATCAGTGTAGGCCAGGTCATCACCTTCAGCAGAGTCCTCATCCTCCTCTTCCTCTTGGGGTTCAACTCCTGGCTCTTCATCGTCCCCTGGGCTGGTGCTGCTGGACAGTGACCACAGAGGGTGACATTGGGGACACAGGGAGGGGTCGGACAGGGCCTGTTGGACTCACCACGGGGCGTTTGTGGGTGCCACCACTCACCTCTCACCAGCTGCTGCCACAGGCCCCGGTTCCAGAGGCACCTGAGAGGCTGGAAAGGGACAGGAGGGTGGTGAGGAAGGGCTAGGAGAGGTGAGGAAGAGGAGGATGAAGAGCTGGGAAGCGTTGGAAAGGTCAATGGGATTGGGGCAGTGTCTGATCCCAGTGGGACAATGGTAGAACTGGAAGCACCCAGAGGAATCAAAGAGGATTTGAGGGCAGAACGGTGACCTGGAGGAGCTCACCTGTACCACCACTGTCATCTTCTCCCAGCTCCTCACCCCGATCCCCATCACCACCGAGTGACCTGGCTGTTCCCTCCTCTCCGACCTCCTCGGAGCCCAGCGTCACCTTCCGGAGCAAACGCCGGCTCCCGGTGCCCGGGCACCCCTGGGTTGCTTTTGGGGGGTCCTTGGAAGGGTTTTGGGGAACCCCAGGACCACCCCAGGAGAAACGATGCCCAGCCACACATTCCCAAACCAGTGGGGCTGTGCTGCCTGGTGCTGGCAGCTGCATGTCCGGCACGAAGCTACACTCCTGCCCGTGGCCGTGGCACAGCACAACCAGGCGCTGCAGCGAGGCAGGCTGGAGCTGCTCCAACTCTCCTGGGGGGAAAAAAAAAACCCAAAGAAATCTGGTGAAAAACAGCTCCAAAATGGCCTTTTTTGGGAGAGTGGGACACCTACGAGGCCTTCTCCAGCTTTTTTAGGGTTCTCCTTGTTAAGTGCAAGCCTCAAAAATGAGTTGGGGATGCTGAAAATGGAAGGCAGGGAGGATTTGCCTGGGGGATGAGCAAAGCCAAGGGCAGCTCCAGGTGTTTCTCCAGCACCCAACCCGAGAGGAATCCTCCCTCTCCACCACAAACTTCTTCATGGATCCAAACTACTCGATACCAGCGTGGAACTGGGAGGGAAGCACCTACCTGGGCTCCAGGTGCAGCCAGGAGAGCTGTACCTGCATGAGAAGAGAGAGGTGAGCAAGCAGAAACTTGGATTTTCCCCCCATCAGAGGTGGGTTTTTAACGGGTTTTGAGCCCTCCCCGGTGACCTGTCGAGGAGGAACTGAGCCAGCTGGGAGTGCAGGGCGAATCCGAGCTGCTCCTTGAGGCGGCACCAGCGCTCCAGGTGCCCCCCGATGCGGATGCGGCATTTGCTGCGCCGCGCGTCCAATTCCCGGCGCTTCTGCCGCCGGAGGCACTCGGGGGCTTGCGGGCGACCCCCGCGGGACGAGTCTGCGAGGAAAGGCTGGGGACACACGCAGGGAAGGGGTCAGAGGGGGACACAGGGGTGGTCTCTGAGCCCGGTGGGGAATTTGGGGTGTCGGGGCTCCGTAGGAGAGGTTGGGGGTGAGGCAGAGAGACTCGGGAAGGGGATGGGGACGCTGCTGCACGGCGAGGGGGCTCATGGAGGATATGGGGGGGTACGGGGCAGAGCTGGGGGGGTGACAGGGGACATGGTGACAGCGACACAGGGGTGGAAAGGGAGGGGGTTGGGTGAGGAGTTAGGGTCTCCTGGCTCCATAGTGGTGTCCTGGAGGAGGGGGACACGACGGGGGGGAACCCAGGGACATGGAGGGGGTCCCAAAAAGGGGGGGGGACAGGGAGGCTTCACACCGCCCCCAAAACCCTCCTGCCAAGGCCACACCCCTCACCTTGACCCCGCCCCTCAACCTCCCGACGGTTCCTCGCCCCTCTTGGCCACGCCCCCTTCCCGCCGTACGCCCCGGGCCACCGCCACCCCCACCCGGTGCCGCCACCGAGCCTTAAAGCGGATGTGGCGACAGCACAACGGCCACGGGTCAAAGGGAGAATGTCCGCCACTCCAAAACAATCCGCCAAACCTCCCCGCCCGCGGCGTGCCCTCCGCTAACCTCCCCCGCCGCTCCGAGCTCCATCCCGAGCCGAACGGGCCCACCGGGACCGTGCCCCTTTTAAGAGCCGCCAGACCCAGCCCGGCCCCGCGCTCCAAACGAAACAAAATGGCGGAGGACACGCCCCCTGGCGCACGTACGATGCGGCGCGGGGGCCGCTGGGAGATGTAGTCCGTGGGAAGGGCATCATGGGAAACTCTGGGATGCAAAAGCAGAGGGAGAAGGCGAGGGGGAGACAGGACAGTGACACGGGGAGACACAAAGGGAAGCACGGGGAACAAAAGGAAGGCACTCACCTCTCAGCTGTGTCCAAAAAATCTGGATTCTGTAAAGGTGGCGGAGAGGGGAGGTGAGAAACTAACATTACACAACTGGGGGGCTGACTTGAGTTTCCCAGAGAAAAGGGCCACTGTCTGTGTGCGCTTCACCTCACCGGTCGCCCGCTCTCCACCTGCAGATTTATCCAAAAATTTCCGAACGGATCAGGATTTCTGCCAGATGCAAGGTGGCACAAGTGCAAAACCTACCTGTGCTTGTAGTGCCAAACGTCTCCTATAAACTGATAACACACACGTGGGGGGCTGACTTTAGTTTCCCAGAGAAAAGGGCCACTGCTCGAGTGCACTTCACCTGACCGGGCACCTGGTCTCCACCTGCAAATTTTTCCAATAAATATCCGAATGGATGAGGATTTCTCCCACATGCAAGAACCCACAGGTAGGTTTCACACCTGTGCCACCTTGCATGTGGGAGAAATCCTCATCCGTTAGGAAATTTTCATGGTGTGAGCCCAGTGCCCATCACGGGACCTTTGATTTCTGCGGGGACTTTTTTTGCTGGTGTTTTTTTCTTTTGCTTTTTTAACATAAGAATGTGTTCTATTTTTAATCTTTTTAAACTTGTGTGTTTTATTTTTTTTTGTTTTAAGCAGGGGTGTTTTTGATATGGGGCAGATGCTTTTTCTTAATGGACCTGCTGTTAGGATCAGGAGAAGCAATGTTCTTTATTTGTGTCAGGATTCATCCTCACTCCCCTGGGATATTTTCTGGAATTTTGCATTAATACTCACCAGATAACCAATCGTTTTTCATCATCCCATTGATTCCCTGCTAGATGAAAGCTGAATTTCATCACGGTATCACGGCCTGGTTTCCACACTGCATTTCCAGAGGCAAGACAGAACCCACCTGCCTTCCTCTGAATCCTTTTACAGGATAATCTGTACTTCAACAGAGCCACACCTGCTGCTCCAGGTGTGCTGATCTGGAGCACTCCCAACACCCTGAGCAAGCTGTCAGGTTTGATTCTGACTCTCTCGGTGTTCCTGGGATTTTTGATTGTTTATTTGTTTGATTTCCTACATAGATATTTTTTATTATTCCTAGGAAAGAAGTGTTATTCCTCTTCCCAAAGCTTTTCCTGCTCCAAAAATGGCACAGGTGGTGGGTGTGGCCAAATCTTTGTAAGGAGATGTGGGTGGGGTCAAGGGATGGGTGTGGCTAAGCCCCAAAAAAGGGACATGGGCGTGGCTAAACTCAAAAAAGGCATTGTGGGTGGGGCTACTGCGGTAGAGCCACACCCATACAAGGAAAAGCGACCTAACAATGACATCACTCCCCAAACCCTGCCCCCGCGCTCTGATTGGCTCCTGCCCGACCACATCCAGCCAATCACCTCTGCAGAAATAAACCTCCCTTTATTCCATAATCCGCGCGCTGCGATTGGCTGCTGCCCCGAAAGTGGGCGGGGCTCAGCACTCGTCCTCTCCGAGCAAGGCGAAGGGGTTGTGGGCGGGGCTGGGAGGGGGCGTGTCCTGCTCTGACTCCTCCCCCTCGTCCTCGGAGGTGGAGCCTTCGCCGGGCGGGGCAGGGGGCGTGGCCCCTCCTCCAATCAGCGCCGCCATGGCCGCGGTCTCGGGGTGCTGCTCCCACTGCTCTGGGGGAGGGGAAAAAAGGGGAGGGGTCAGCAGGGTGGGGGAGGGGGAAGACCTGTGGAGATTTTGGGGTGATTTTTTGGGGGGGAATTTTTGGTGATACCTCAGCACCCAAAATACCTCAAAACTCCGCAAAGGATCCCCCAGGACGCCTCAAAAAATTCTGAAAATGCCCAAGAATCCCAGCAGGACCCCCCCCAAAAAAAAACCCCATACCAAATCCTCCCCAAATCCCCAATTTTGGGGTGTTTTTGGTACCTTTTTGCTGGGTGAATCCTGGGGGTCTCATGCAGAGGCGCAGGCGCCCCTCGGCCGCCAGCCGGAGCAACACCCTCAGACCCCAAACCCCCCCAAAACACCTCCAAATTCTCCCCAAATCCCCAATTTTGGGGTGTTTTTGGTACCTTTTTGCTGGGTGAATCCTGGGGGTCTCATGCAGAGGCGCAGGCGCCCCTCGGCCGCCAGCCGGAGCAGGGCGTTGGCCGCTCGGGCCACGTCGTTGCGAGCTGCCCGAGCTGTCTTGTAGCCCCTCTTCTCTGCCCAGGCTGGGAAAAATAACCCCAAAAAGAACCCAAAAGTCAGAGGAAACCAGGGAAAAAAATTAAGGAAAAGTAAGGAAAAAATTAGGGGGAAATTGGGGAAAAATTCAGGGAAAAAAAATCAATGAAAATCAGGGAAAAAAAATTTCCCAAAACCAGAGGTAAAATCAGGGGAGAAAAGTCCTAAAAATTGAGGAAAGAAAAATCTCAAAATCAGAGAAAAATCAGGGGAAAATCCAAGAAAAAGGCAGTGGAAAAAAAATCGTGGAAATCAGTAGAAAATTGGGGAAAAACAGGAAAAAATTCCTACAAATCAAGGGGGAAAAAATCAAGATGAAAACAGGGTAAAAACCAACGAGAATTTAAGGAGAACTCAATAAAAATCAAGAAAAAAATCTCAAAAATCAGGGGGAAAAAATCTGGAAAATCGAGGGAAAAAAACCTTAAAAGCCAAAGAAAAATCAGGGATATTTTAGGGAAAATAAGGATGGGACACACCTCAGATTTCCCCTAACACCCCCAAATATCCTAAATTCCCTAAATCCCCCCAGAAATGTCGAAAACCACCCATTTAAAAACCCCACAGATATCCCAGTTCCCCCTAAACCGAAAAATTCCCAAAAAATTCCTGAAAAATTCCCCCCAAAAAATCCTGAAAAATTCTCCCCAAAATTCTCGGAATATTCCTGAAATATTCCCAAAAAAATCTCAAAAAAATACCTGAAAAATTCCCCAAAAATTCCAAAAAAATTCCAAAAAATTTCAAAAAAAAAAATCCTGAAAAATTCTCCCCAAAATTCTCAAAATATTCCTGAAATATTCCCAAAAAAACCTCAAAAAAATACCTGAAAAATTCCCAAAAAAATCCCCAAAAATTCCAAAAAATTTCCCCAAAAATTCCAAGAAATTTCCCAAAAAATTCCAAGAAATTTCCCAAAAAATTCCCAAAAATTTCTCAAATTCCCACCTTCACAGAGGTCCCAGGCTGTCCAGCCGGGGCCGCTGGGAGGGCGCAGCTGCAGCAGGGAGGGCAGGGCCAGGCGGGAGCCCAGGAACCCCACGGCTGAGTAGGGGTCCTGCAGCTGGGCAATGGGGTACACCCCTGCCAGGACCTGTGGGGAGAGAGAAAACGGGGTACACCCTTGCCAGGACCTGTGGGGAGACAGGGAATGGGGTACAGCCCTGCCAGGACCTGTGGGGCGAGAGAGAATGGGGTACAGCCCTGCCAGGACCTGTGGGAAGAGAGGGAATGGGGTACAGCCCTGCCAGGACCTGTGGGAGAGAGAAAACGGGGTACAGCCCTGCCAGGACCTGTGGGAA